>CP049708.1:408043-419021 GCA_004148225.2 Heterodera glycines
TTAAACAATTCTCTTTATTTTTTCGATATATATAATTTTTTTTTTATTTACATCATTATAGGCGCTTCCTTTTAACATGCGTTCAGCAATTTGATGCGGACACACAACTTCAATTAAAAATGACAATAAAATATTTCTAAAATTTAAGCGACTCAATCAACGAGTTGTTATGTATAGAATTTCATAAAATTTAATTTTTTAAATTAGAAATGAATTTTATTGTTTTTTTGATTACTTTTAGGCGCCTGCGGGAGAAAATTGGAATTAATGAAATTAGATATAAAAATTGTAAATTTTAAAGCTCATGGAGAATGAAGTTTTTCAACAATGGTAAATATTTTTCAAATGGATATATCATAGATAATTAGGCTAATACTATAACATTTACTTAATGATCTCGCCCTTAAAAATGCAAGAAATACTTACTACGGATGAAAATTCGCATTCTGTATATTGAAAATCGAAATCGAGGATCATCAATGCGTGATTCCGATTGAATATTTCCACAGATTGTCCTTATTTTTTCACAAATTTTTTGAATAGATTCCTCATTGCTTTGTATCTAAAATTAGCAAGAATTAAAAAATTCAAAAAATCATGCATAAATGCTAATTCTTGACGAGAGATCAATAATATTTGAAACGAAAACACGAAGACGAAACTCAAACGGTTGGAAATTATATGGATTTTACATATTTTTTCTGCGCATAAGCAATAAATAAATGGGGTTTATAAAAAAGCATTTCTACGTTAAAATTTTTAATTTATTGAAGATTTTTGGTCCATAAAATAAACTCAAAAATTTCTCGGTCGGTTTTTTTCGGTCAAAAACCGAAAACCGTAAAAAACCGACCGGTCCGATCTCTACTTTTAACCAGGCAAACTCCCAATAAAAACCGGCAAATAAGATCAGGCATGGACCTCTAAAAAAGGGCAAATGCCCCAGTTTCAAATGCTTAATCGAACTAAGGGCTCATCATAGAAACTAATGCTTATTTTTGAACCTGTGCCGACGGCACAGAATAGGTACGTAGGGACGAAGCCTCATTAACCCAATGGATGTCAATAGTTAATAATGTTAATTCTGCCAACTCACCAATTGCTTGACGCGCATTAGCCATGGTCCCATTTGTTTGAGTAAATGGTGGTCAAATGCCATGTTCACTCGGCAACGAGCCCATCGCCGACTTCGAGAAAGAAAATGGAGCAAATCGTAAAGCAATTCTTGTGGAAGTCTTATGCCGGTGGCCATTTTGAAGCGGAGAATTTTGCTTTTTGGTGAGCAATGGGCAGAGGAGGGGGCAATTTGGGGCTTATAAATGAGTGGGCAAATGCTTAAAAGGTGCTAAATCATTTCCAAAATTCGCTAACATGGCATAATTTATTTAAAATAACAAAATTTTACATTATTGATGATATCATCTAATAGCTTCTTTATCTAGTGAAATTTTAGGATAGAAAGAGCAAAAATTTACTACCGAATCAAAGTAAAAATATAAAATTTTGTTACTTTTAAGCAAATTTATGCCATATTTTTCCGATAGTTAAGATGGCATTTTTACGAAATGACTTAGAAGTGTGGCTGAAATGATGCTGTCCGCCTCCCAGAAGGCAAATCAATGAATGGAATCAATGAATGCCGTAATTGGATATAGAAAAAATGCCCGACACGACCGACGATGGCATTTATTATAAAAATTAAAAACATAAAATGAAAACCCATCGCAAATAAATGAATTAAAATTTATACGATTTATCCGGTATAATATGTGTATATGCGTATGAAATAAAAGAGTGAATACATTATTAGGGATGCAAAAAATATGTACATAAAACATGTACCAAAAATTGCAAAATATGCACTAAAAAATTAAAAAATGCATATAAATTTTTCAAAATTGGGGGAAATTTTCGAAAATTCTCCAAATTCGTTAAACATAAGCTAAAAATCTCGAAAAGACTAAATATGGTATGAAAAATCCTTTTATAAGATAAATTATAAAATCAACCTAAAATTTATAAATTTTAAAGAAAATTGAGTAAAAAACCGAAAATTTTCCATTATTTTAGCATAAATTTCCAAAATTAAGTAAAAACCGAAACTTTTCTATTTTTGGACTTATTTTGGCATAAATTTCCAATTTTTTCAAGTTGCATTTTAAATACAAAAATGAAAATTTTTCAAAAATTAAAAATATGCATATGGAAATATGTCCTAGAATTCATGGCTCCCACAGTCCACAAAAAAGAAAGATCTATTTATAAGATAAATTACAAAATAAATCTAAAATTTATAAATTTTAAAGAAAATTGAGTAAAAAACCGAAATTTTTAATTTTTGGACTTATTTTGACATAAATTTTCAATTTTTTCAAGTTGCATTTTAAAATTTGCATTTAATTTGCATCCCTATGAATTAGGTTCTTAGAAGTCTTTATAGTACGACCGTGTCTTTTCGTCATATCTGACTACATTTTGTGCGCTGTATTCCTCTCGGAACTGCTGCATGCCTGTTTAAAAATTTTATGGCATTAATACTTCATAATGGAAATTGATCAGTACCATTAATTAATTAATCAATTAATTAATTAATTGGCTGGGAATTACATTTAATATTTTGGCAAAAATATATTTATTTCTATATTTTGCAAACTTTTATTTTATGAGTTTCTGTACAATATTTCTTCATTTTTTCGTAAATATTTATTTGAATATTTGGGGATTCTTAGTAAATTTAATTCCGAGCCCTATTAATAAATTATAAGCGCAAAAGTTTCTTCCAATGACTTACGGCCTAAAATAAACTGTAATTGTCCCTCATTGGCGGCTGATTTAGTCCAAATTCGAATGGAATTTTTCGCACTGGCAAAAAGGTCCGATAACTGTAAATTATTGGATTATGTGCCAATTTTTATGAAATTTTTTACGTCCGAGTCGACAGATATTTCCGTAGGCACATTATATCCATGTACAATAATCTCCAACTCTGAAGCAAAAATTCTGTTTTTATGTTTATCATTATGCCCGCGGCAGTTTCATTCAAACATTCAAAAAATTTCAAATTCTTTGTATGAAAAGACAGAAAACCGTGTGATCCCCTCCAATCATCAGAAAAATAATGAAAACTTACGAAAGCAGAACTCCATCGCAAGTTCGGCACGGGTTGTGAGAAGGATTCCAGAAAATCCCGAATCGAAATAATTTTTAAAATTTCTAATAAAATCCAAAATGTGTGTTGAGCAATTGTCAATTTGTTGGACCTAAATCAAAAAAATTCAGAAAATAACAATTATTTGAGCGCAAAATTTCCATTCTTAAGACTGTTTATGGGCAACATATTATGTGAAAAATGAACAAAAAATTTGCAATATTCCCGTTCGATACAGTAACCATAGTCTACAGTAGCCAATTCAGTGTATTTCACTTTAATTAAAAAACCCATAACCCCAATAATCATTTAGTAAATAAAATAATAATTAGTGGAAACACACTCACCAATTCGTTGACGCGGATAAGCCATGGTCCAATTCGGCCATTTAAATACTCATCAAAGGCACGGTTAACACCGCGATAAGTCCACCTGCGGTTGCGTAAAATAAAATCGATCAAATCGAGAAGGAGTTCAGTCGGGAGTGCTTTGGTAATACTCATTTTAATAAGCTTTGTTTCGCTAAAGTGCATTAAATATTTTATTTTATGCCCTCAAAATAGGTTAAGGAAAAATTTATTTTATTTTTAGATTTACCGTCAAAAATACTTAGCTACCTAAATTTTTTATATAAAAAAATTATCGACCTCGCGGTGAACTTACAATTTGTTCCCTACCCATTTGCACCTCACACTTTTGCGCCTTTCCTAATTTGCGCCAAAATTTTTTCTTCTTTAGTCAGAGTTAAATTTTTGTCTAATTAGGCGCGAAAGTGTGGGGCACAGTGAGTGGGGCGCAAGTGTGGGGGGCGTAAATGAGGGGTACCCCCCGCTAAACACCTGTATTTTGGGTAACCCATTTAGATGCTGGGCATGGAGTTTTTATTTAGAAAACTAAAACAAAAAATGAAATCTTAGCCGGTATGTCAACTCCTCTACCCTTTGGCCATTAGCTGACTTTTTGCGCCGCATCGTTTCGCCTTGGGCAGAATGAGTTTATAAAAAGTTTTTTTTTAAATTTATTCGGAAATCATAAAAAGTTTGGCTCTATCCACCCACCAAATTTGGGGTTCCGAACCCAACGGGCACTTGGGGACCTGTGATGCCACTTTCTACCTAGCGCCCATTAGCCGACTTTTTTGCGTCGCAGACGCTTTCCCGGCCCAGCCAAAGTGACATATTTTACCGCATACATTTGAAGTGCGAAACAATTTTTCCGAATGTTCCTTTTTTGAAAAAATCGTAAAGCCAATGATATCATGGAAAGATTAATTTTTTTTCTTTTTTTTAAAAAATTTCCGATTTCCGACGTATTTGGAGTCGGAATTCCGATTTCCGAAAACTTTTGGGGCCTCGTAATGCCATTCCTGATGCAAATGTCAAAAATAAGTGGGCGCCGTGAATTTCAAGGCGCTGAGTTGCGAAGCAAATATCGAAAAATCCTAGCGGTACCGTTTAATGCAATCAAAATTCCAAAATTATTAAAAAATAAAAAGTGGCAAAAAAGGAAAACTTTTGTTTATGAATGTTCAAAGTTTTATGTACATATTTTCTAATCAATGATTATGTAAAACGCCAAGAAACTTCTTTTAATACTTGATAGACCAATTGAAAGGACCCAAAACGAACTGAAAAATGGAGAGGATGGAATTGGTGGCATAATTTGAAATAAAGAAATTAATGACCCGTTGTTAATTGGTGAGCAAAGGACGGAGGAGAAAGCGTTTAGTGAATTTGAAAGGGTATTAGCGTTTATTTCCCTTTTTTAATTATTCATTTTGAAAATCCCAAATAATGTTTTCTAATCCTTTTTCGTAAATAAAAATAGGTTATTAGCACTTTTTTAAAAGCTAAATTTTCTTCACTAAAGTCCACCAGCGGTATTCGCCACTTTAAAAAGTCCAAAATTTTTCCCATTTTGGCTAAAACTAAGGCAATTTTTTTTAAAGGCGCTTACCGACCACCACCGGCTCTCCAAAATTTGCCTATTTTAAATTGAATTATAACAGCAAAATTAGTCATTTAATTTTTTCAACAGCGCATATAAAATTAGAAAATACAAATGAACTAAAATATGATTATATCTAAAATTGCCCCAATTTGGTGTTTTAAAAGATAGGTTCAAAACTTTTTGCAGGTGAATTGGGAACACTTTGGACTATCAAAAGACATTAAGAATTTAAAATTTCCGCGTTTTCACCGCATTACATAAAATAAAAACCGAAAATACTCAAGCATAATGCCAAAACCGATTTTTCAACAAATTACTCACTTATCATTAGGGTTCGAAGTTGTATGCACTAAAAAATGCCAAATATGCGCATAAAATATGCACTAAAAATCCCCCAAATATGCCATAAACCCCGAAAAAGGCCCAAATATACACTAAAATATGCCTTAAAAACTGCAAAAAAGGCTTTTAACCCTCAAAAAATGTCAAAAATTGTGTATAAATTAAGAATTGACTTTTAAAAAACAAGTGCTAACGAGCACTTTTTAGACAATTGCAAAAATATTGAATTTCCAAATTTTAAATTTATATTATATGCTAAAACAAAATTATATTTTGTATTTAAATAATTTTTTTTTAAAGTTCTTATAAAAAATTTAAAAATTTTTTGATTTTAAGGGCGTATTTTTTAAAAAATCCCAAAAAGTCGATCCTTAGGAGTGTATTTTCGCTTTTTTCGCATTTTTCGTATGGAAATTTGCCAAAAATGACTGAAATATGCTCTAAAAAGCAAAAATTGCCAAATATGCACTTATTCTCGAAAAGCCACAAAATAAGCTTTTATGCACTAAAAACCTTCACCAAATCAAAAAATTTTAAAGTAGAAATGCTATTTTTGAGCCCCTTCTTCATAGCATATGCGCAGAAATAAGCAAAATCATACAACTTCGAACCCTACTTATGATTTTCGATATACCGATCATTAGATATAATTATAATTAATATTTAATTAATTTTGTTTAATTTGTAGATATTTTTAAATTGTAAAGATTCATGATTAATTGTTTTTTTAAGAAATTAATTGCATTTCGATCAGCAGTTCTCCGATGCTTGGATGTTAACTATTTTGGAAGAATTGATTTCTTCAACCGTGGAACGTAGCTGTCGATACGGTGGTTAGTTAGAGACAGATCTGTGATTTGAATAATCATAAAAAAGAATACAGTATGATTCAATCAAAAAGTTAATTTTTTAAAATTGGAATTTTTCCCTATGATATTGAAAGGGCACATTCATTTAAAAAAGCGGTTTACTCGATTTTTTTCGGAAAATGCAAAAAATATTATGTGATTTCCTGACTTTTCTTGTCAGTGTGCTGAGCGTGCCAAAAATTAGCAAAAAATGCTTAAATGTTTAAATTTTGCATTAAATAGTCACGTTTGGCAATGGATGAAAGTGTGCGGTCGGCGCTTGCAGCTTCAGTTTGGCAAAACTGCTTGACAACATTTGTTGCGGAATTCAGCAAATACTCAAGCTAAATAAATATGCGTATTTTAATATAAGAAATTTTATTTCAATTAATTAGAATTTTGAAATTATATTTTGTGCTTAAATTTTCCTTTCCTATATCCACCATTATTTTTGGTTCTGATCCCATTCTTCTCAACTGACCCAATGGAATTTAAAAGCCTTGGATCAAGATTTGAGTTTTTGAAAAATCGGGAATGCGACCCAAAAAGCCGGGATTCCTGGACCCACCCGACCTGCCCGAAAAATTAAAATTTAAACAATTCTCTTTATTTTTTCGATATATATAATTTTTTTTATTTACATCATTATAGGCTCTTCCTTTTAACATGCGTTCAGCAATTTGATGCGGACACACAACTTCAATTAAAAATGACAATAAATTAATTAATCAAAATTTAATCAACTCAATCAACGAGTTGTAATGTATAGAATTTCATAAAATTTAATTTTTTAAATTAAAAATAAATTTTATTAGGTTTGTTTTTGATTGCCTTTAGGCGCCTGTGGGAGAAAATTAATATAAAAATTTTAAATTTTTGATCCAAATCAAAATAAAGCTCATGGAGAGGTGAAGGTTTTTGAACAATGCTAAATATTTTTCAGATGGATATATCATAGACAATTAGGCTAAGCTAATATTATAACTACAGATACGATTTTTAAGTTTTAGCATACTTTTTTCCTCAGCTCACTGTTGCCTGAAACGCATGAGAAACAAGTTTTCTGGGGGATTATTAAGCTACTTTTCGAGTTATTAGCACCTATTTTCTGGGTTTTTATTTTTAGAACCTAAAAATCGTATCCTTAATTACAACAATAACTTAGTGATCTACGCCCTTGAAATGCATGAAATTCTTACGACGGATGAAAATCCGCATTCTATATATTGAAACTCGAAATCGATGGTCATCCATGCGTGATTCCGATTGAATATTTCCACAGATTGTCCTTATTTTGTCACAAATTTTTTGAATAGATTCCTCATTGCTTTGTATCTAAAAATTTTCTGATTACGTTGACGATTCATTTTTAATTTGTATTTGAATCGGTAATCGATCTGCCGATCATTACTGAACAACCAACTTATAGATTTTAACCTTGAAAACTCCCCATAAAAACCGGCAAATAAGATCAGGCATGGACCTCTAAAAAAGGGCAAATGCCCCAGTTTCAAATGCTTAATCGAACTAAGGGCTCATCATAGAAACTAATGCTTATTTTTGAACCGATCGGACGGCACAGAATAGGCACATAGGGACGGAGCCTCACTAATCCAATGGATGTCAGATGTTAATTATGGCACGGAACCGTTCAGTTGGGCCGGCACTTTTCGGCCGGCACGGTTGGGCCATCACGTTTGGGCCGGCAAGGTTGGGCCCCAACATGTTTTTACACTTAAGCTTTTTTCTTTGGCATCCAAATCCATCAATCTTGGTATCATTCGAAAGCTCTTAACATGCTCTATTAGCCTTACCAAAAAGCCAAAACTTTTTCAAGCCTGGAAAAAATATTTTTTGACTTTTTCGCAATTTTCATGTATAAGTTTTTTGATAATTGTCTAATCGCGAAGCATTAGCTTAGAAAAAGCCTCTAAACATGTTAAGGTTTCGAATGATACCAACAATGTTGGATTTGGATGACAAAAAAAAAGTTACAGAAAGTTATAATGGAAAAACATGCTGGGGCCCAACCGTGCCGGCCCAAACGTGCCGCCCAACTGAGGTAGACCGTTGTGGCAACATCACCAATTGCTTGACGCGCATTAGCCATGGTCCCATTTGTTTGAGTAAATGGTGGTCAAATGCCATGTTCACTCGGCAACGAGCCCATCGCCGACTTCGAGAAAGAAAATGGAGCAAATCGTAAAGCAATTCTTGTGGAAGTCTTATGCCGGTGGCCATTTTGAAGCGGAGAATTTTGCTTTTTGGTGAGCAATGGGCAGAGGAGGGGGCAATTTGGGGCTTATAAATGAGTGGGCAAATGCTAAATATGCTAGATCGTTTTGTAAAATCCGCTATTTTAGCTTTTTTTTTGACAAATAAAGCTTTTTTTTACAATTCTTAGAGGTGCATTTTCTGAGTTTTTTCGAGTCGCTTCTTAGGGCTGTATTTTTCGTTTTTATTGAATTTTTGTTAACGGTTTTCCGAAAGCCTTAAAATAGGCACAAAAATAGTCGCCTAGGCATTAGTCATAAAAACCACAAAATGGGCATTGTAAAAGTTATCGTAGACACCCCAAACCAAACCATGCCGAAAACGCTTTTTCGAGAAACTTTATATTTTTATTTGGGATTTTGCGTGAAAGTAGAGAAAGGCCTGGGCTATCGAACCAAATCATTTATATAAAATTATATTGCTTTTAAGCAAAATTATGACTCGTTTTGTAAAATCCGCTATTTTAGCTTTTTTCGACAAAATATGCCTTATTTTTACAATTCTTAGGGGATGCATTTTGTGAATTTTTTCAGGTCGTTTCTTATGGGATGTTTTTCGTTTTTGCTGCATTTTTGTTAACGATTTTCCGAAACTCTTAAAATAAGTGCCAATAATGTTAAAATAGGCGCTCGGAATTAAGCATAAAAAAACACAAAATGGGCATTGTAAAAGTCATCGTCGCGTATGGTAGACAAAGTAACTATGGTACTTATGGGTGTTTTTACGTGAGTTACCTGAAATTTTACGTGAAAAAGTGAAAAATTTAAAAAGAAAAAAATTAATCAGGCGGCATAAAGGCAATAAAGTTCGTAAAAGCTCATCAATTCGAATTGGGTCGAAATTGATGTAAGAATCAGATCTCCGACCGTAAAAACCCCTAAAATTTCACAAAAAGACTTCAATTCAAGAAAAATTCAAAGTAGAGAAAAATAGCTAAAAATGGCAAATTTTAAAAATGCCCAAAATGGCAGTTTTACGGAACGATCCAGTAGGATGCTAAAAGTATGGCTGAAATGATGCTGTACGCCTCCCATTATGTGTACAGTTGAGCACAGAGGGCAAATCAATGAATTTAATCAATGAATGCCGTAATTGGACATGAAAAAAATGCCAGACATGACCGACGATGGCATTTGTTTATATAAAAAGTTGTTAAATCATAAATGTTAAAACCCCTCGCATAAGAATGAGTTTAAAATTTATACAATTTATCCGGGTATAAAATATGTGTATATGTGCATGAAATAAAAGAAGGAATACATTATTAGGGATGCAAAAAATATACATATTAAATCGTAAAATATACGCATAAAAAGTGGAAAATATTCAAAATTTTTCAAATTCGTTAAACAAGCTTAAGGTCTTGAAAAGACTAAATATGGTATGGAAGATCCTTTTATAAGATAAATTATAAAATAAATCTAAAATTTATAAATTTTAAAGAAAATTGAGTAAAAAACCGAAAATGGATTAAATATTATGAAAATTCATATTCTCGCCTAGATTTTTTTGGAGAAAACTAAGTAATTCTCGATTTTTTGCCAAACTTATTTGTTAGTGTGAACTCTCCAAATATGCCACCGATTTGCCCACTGCGTTTTCTTCTCACTTTGACTAGATTTTTCTGAAAATGCAATTGAAATTTACAATTTAAGTAGACTTTGGCTGTTGAGATTTTGAATGAGTATTATGTTCGAGAGCGCCATTCTCGATGTCGTGAAATAGGGCGCAGGCAAAAGTTGTCACTTTTTGGCAAAACATTAAAAAATATATACTAAAAGTTAAAATTCACAGGTCGACTTCCTCCTGACTTTCCATCCTACCCAAAGACTCACTAAAAAAATAAACAATTTTTGAAAAAAAAAAATTATATAAAAAAAATATTTAAGAGAGTCTGTCTACTTCTTAAGCCAAACGAAAGAAAGGCAATTAAAAAATTATTAAAAATGTAATTTTAAATATTTATCCGATTCTTTTTGAATTAAAAAATGGTGAAAAAACTCACTTTTCTTGGCCCATCGGCCTTTCGTCGCCTTTGCCATTTTGATCCTTCGCTCTCTGTTTCACCGCCTCTCTTTTTATATTTCGCTTTAATTTTGCCATTAAATCACAAAATAATTTTTTATTACAAATCTTAATATATCTCATGAAAAAGTGTATAAAATATAAAATGGATGTATTACTGAATGTGTTATTTTTTTCTCTATCGATATGCAAAATTTGGTGTAAATTGTATGGTTAGAAAAAAAGTTATATGGAGAGAAGTAAATGTTGTTTTTGCTAATAATGAAAATATTAGATAGTACGCCAAAAGGAGACAAAAAATTAAAGAAAAAAGATATTGTTTTTCTCTGGCACTCTCTATTTATTGGTAACATCTCGTTTTTTCGGACGGTGTGTTAATACATAACTAACA
>CP049708.1:419065-433042 GCA_004148225.2 Heterodera glycines
TAATTATTTAAGTTTTCATTTATGTTTAATTGGTTGAACAAATTAAATATATAAACGCATTTGTTAAAGTTAAAAAATTCAACACAAAATCTGGGTAATTAAAAAATTTAACAAAATTAAATTTCATCTTCTTTTCAGTTATTTAAAATCCTATGCAGTTTCCTTGTTTTTTTTTTATTTGACTGAACTTTTTTAATTTTTTTTTGCTGTGCATTTTTTTTTTTGAAAACTATGATCCAAAGATTAAATGAGGCACTTTTTTACATGGGAATAAGAAGGTGGAAGCGGAGGGCGAGGGCAGGGCATTTGAGCAACAAAAATGGTGGATAAAAGGAGCCAATAATGGTAAAATTGAATGCGCCATACATTCATCATTATTAATTGGGCTAGGCAGATAATTAGCATGCGTATACTAAGAATATTTCATATTACATCACCTACCCCACGAGTTGGATAAAAAACTATGTCGCCAATTGTTTTCTAATTCAATTTTTATCCAAACATTTAGTGCCAATCACCTTCCAATTTTGCTTCTCATTCTTTTCAAATCTTCCGGTTCTAAATACTGACAATAAATGGATCCCGAGAATTTGGGCCAAATAACAATCAGTCACGAATTAATCGATGGCAAAAAAAGTAATTTCTGGAAATGTGCTGCCATTTTTGGGTCAACCGTTGCCACAACGACTTGCAACATTTGAAAGCATCGAAATAAAGTTGAAAGGATTCGGAATTTTCTAAAAAGCATTTACCAAATTTTTCAGTTTCATCAATGCGGTGGTCATTCAGTTGTTGCAAAATTGGAAACCAATTTTCGAGTCGTGCCTGCTGAATTTGTCGGTCGGTGGCTTGTCGGATCAAATTTGGCGCCTCATTGAGCGCGACATTTTCTTCTTGATGTCAAAAAACATTGAAAACATGGATTTGTCCGACAACATCATTCGCATATGCCCGACCATCCTTAGCCAATGCGCCACACTTCGCACTGTCAATTACACTCTCAACTCGTCGATCTATGACCCGTCTAGTTGGCAACCAGTGCAAGACTGGTTGATGTCACCGCGTGCAGACAATGGCACGCCGCTAAGAATTGTCAATTTAATGTGCGAATCAGAGCCAGTCAATTTGCGGTGTATCGAAGAACTTAAAAAGGTAAATAAATTAAATACATTCTTAATTTTCTTTTAAATGGTTTTTGCTAATTGCTTTTCCGAAATTTATAGGCCTTTCGTTTGGCCACTTCTCGTTCCTCTTTCATTATGGTATTTTTTGATCAACATCACCTTTCCCCGTTTTCGATCAACAACAAACGCACTGGAGAGGAATTGACGCTTACTCGCCATGACAGAGTTTTCAACAATTTTAAATTGGTCCGTCATGGCTGTCCAAATTTTTTGCCAAAAGCAACGATCGATAGTGCCGCTGAGTGGCTTATGGACGAAGAAATGCATCGGATTGTAGTTGAAATGGGAGATGACGACGTTGGCGATGGGTGAGAATGGAGATTCAATTTTCCTTGTCAATTTCAATATTAATTTTTAGGCTGCTTGATTCATTTCCATCCGCCGGTCCAAGTGATCGCCGCTGATCAGCAGCAAGCGCTAATGCAAATTGACGCCATGGATTTGTGTGTGCTTTTTTGATTATTGGTTTTTTCTGCCAATATTTTGACTCACTACAAATGCCCATCTCTGACACAATTTTTGTTTTATTCGCTGACGAATATTTTTCTTTTTTTGCGTTATATTTGTTTATGCATGTTTTCAATCGAATTGCCTCTTTTCTACTTTTTTTAAAATCTTAAACCATATATGCTATTCAAATGTGACATCCATTACAAATATTTTTAACATTTTTATCAAGATTAGTTAAACAAAACGTATTGATTAATTGATTGGCCTTTTCACTAAATGCAACAAAATTGGAAATTTAACAATGAGTCATCAGTTTCGGGACGAGAAAATATTGCATTTCTTTTTGAGTGTGTAAGTGAAAATGGTTAAACGGATTAATTATTATTATTGATTTAACACGTCCACTTTCTTTTGCTACTGTTAATCTCTTACATCAGATCGATCGATTCACTCAAAAATGGGTGCTGCCCAATCCATGGCACGTAAATAAGCCGCGCTCAATCCCGGGCATGTGTGTGTCCTTATTTCTAGAATTGCTTATTTTAATGTGTGAAAATAAGAGACTTTTTTTTGCGCGTTTTCAGAAAACTTTCTCTTTTTTTTTGAGAGGGTAGCCAAATTTTTCAAATTTCACTCTTTTAAAAATGTCAACATGGAAAAAAAATAAACTAATAATTTTTTTGAATTATCAAATCCCCCTCGCTGCGAAGAGGTCCCCCATTTTAAGCCCTTTGCGGGGTGCTATGTCGTTATATAAAAACCATCAAAAAGGGCGTTATATAAAAAACCATCAAATGGAAATTTTCAACCTAAAACTGTCCAAAACTTTTGTATAAAATAAACCAAATTAAATATTATTCATATCATTCCATAGCCCTAACATTTCTCTATTAGCTCACCTAAATTTCAAAAAATTGGTCAAGTTTGAACAAAGTTATGGCCAAAAGTACCCAAGGCACCGGGTTTTCAAACATTTTTAGCTATAACTTTTTTGAAACCTAACGAAATTTTTCGAAATTTTGCAGGTTAATAGAGGAACATAGGGCTAGCGAATGATAGCAAAATCACTTTATTTTGTTCGTTCTAAGAATGTTTTGATTAGAATTTTTGATGATCAAAATAATTTTATTTTTAATTAAAAAATTTCTGTTATAAATTGTTTTCGTTTTTTATTTGTTGCTATTAGTCGATAATCCTATGTGTCTTCTATTAGCCTGCAAAATTTAAAAAAATTTCGTTAGGTTTTAAAAAAGTTATGGCCAAAAATTTTTGAAAACCTGGTTGCTTGTGTACTTTTGGGCATAACTTTGCTCAAACATGGCCAAATTTTTTAAAATTTAGGTGAGCTAATAGAGAAATGTTAGGCCTATCGCATGATACCAAGAATGTTTAATTCTGTCTACATTGACAAAAGTTATGGACAGTTTTATGTTGGAAATTTATTTGATGGTTTTTTATATAACGCCCTTTTTGACCCCGCCTTATTTTTTATATGAACTGAAAATTTTAGCAAAAATTTTAATGTTTTAAGAAGAAAAATCTATCTCGGTTTTTCCTGATCTCGTTTCTATTTAACGGCATTTATTAATTTTAATTAAAAAATGAAACGATGATCCGCTAGCCAAACACCGGCCAATTGCACACCTGAGTTGTGTAAAAAGATGGAAATGTTAGTCCACTCCTTGATCTAGTGCATGCCACGCCATTTAATCGCCTCTTTTTCCCATTTGTGCTGATCACGCGCAATTGGACAACGGCGGATCAGCCACACAGGCCATGCGTAATAGCAACGCCTTCAAAACAATGCTGAGGGACTTTTATAAAACACCAACATCTTTGCGCACTTTTCGGCCAAAAATTCGTTTAAACATTATTATAAATAAATAACCAAATATTATTAATTTTTGATAAAAAATGGTATTTTTCGGAATTTTTTTTTTTTGATTTTTTTTCGAAAAATTAGCAATTTTTGTACAATTTCTGTTAATAAATTGCGCAGAAATTTCCAATTTTTTCCGGGCGGCGCTATCGGCACCGCCGGACCCTTCACCACAGTTTCCCAAATTCTCTTTTGGATAAAGCACGCAGCAAAAAAAAAAGGGTGTAACTGTCCCAAAAAAAATCAAAAATAATGAAAAAGCACTTAAAATATTTTGAAAATCATTAAAAAAAATTTCAAATAAATATAGAAATAAACTAAAACAGTTAGAAATTACCAAATTACCTTTTACATGGTTAAAATTTTAAAATTTAGCCTTTTAAATATTTTAAAAATGTTTTGAAAAATTCCGAGTTCCGGCTTCCGACATTTTTGGTGCCTCGGAATTCCATCCCTGATGCTTATGAGCAGAGTTCCCAAGTGTCCTTTTTTCTAAGATTTGTCCTTTTTTTGGGGGTACCGGGTCTTAGAAATTAAAAATGTCCTTTTTTCTAAGATTGTCCTTTATTTTCAGGCTTACCCAAACTTTTCAAATTTTTGTGCTTAATGATTTATTTCGCTGATATAAATGCTACCAAAATTACTAATTTTGAAAAAAATTTTCCCGGCGGCGCCTATCGGCACCGCCGGACCCGCCCCTCCCCCACTCTAAGTTTTTTTGAAAAAAGCGCCGCAAAAAAGTGCATATGCGGTAAAATGAGAAAAATGGTCAGCGGAAAAAAAATTCAATTGTATTTACGCTAATAAGTTGTTTTAAGTCGATTTTCATGTATTTTATTGCGTTATTTTCGCCCAGAAATATTAGTTTTAGAAAAAGTGGTGGAGATGGCGGATTTTGCAAAGTTTCACGTTAGGGTTACGCCTGGGGATCGGAATTTTTCGAAAATACGGACCAGGATTACGGACTTGATATCCGTAGTCCGTAAAAAATACGTATCGGCCAAAAAAAACACGGATTACGGACTACGGATCCGTATACGGGTCCGGTCCGTATCCGATCTCTAGATTAAGTCCACGCGACCCTGTGCGTCTCGCCTTTTGCACTCCAAATTAGACGAGAATGTCTTTAGAGTTTTTACAATATATTTTCTCTGGGTTCAACCCCAATCCCCGATTTTCACTCCCCGAGGGTCGGGGCTTAACACTTTTTCTTTCACACCGTTCCAGCGTCAATTGTTCGCCGATCAATGCGTTGGTCAAGCAAAACGGTTCAATTGGGTTTGCCAAAGCATATGCAATGACAATAATGAAGCTGGCGCGAGAGGAAGCGTTGACAAATGACTAGGAATGCAAATAATAAGTAAGAAAAAATGTAAAAAAAGGTGTAAAAACAATTGTGAAACATAGTTCCCGGTCCTCCGAGGTCCCGGATTTTGAAAATCTCAGGTCCCGGTCCCAGTATGGCAACCGGGAAAAACAAGCACTGGTAAGAATGGGGGTCTGAGTGAAAAATTAGTGATGAAAATTGAATTAAAATGAAAAAAGTAAAAAATTAAATTAATATATTCTTTAAAAATGACACTGCCAATGTGCACATGGCCGAGTGGCAAATCCCCTTTATTTTCTACTTCTTTTTATGGTTCGTTCCTCTAAAGAAATTGAAATATTTTGGATTTTCTTTTTGTATACTTATGGGTTTCCTATCGACAAAATATGATTATTTATATTTTTTATTGACACATATTTAATCATTTTTTAAAGAAAATCCGTACAAATTGAGCCTAGCAATCTCAAAAACCAGCCTTTTGTTGAAAATCCGGGTCTGAGACCGGTCGGCGGGTCCCGGACCCGTGTAACCCTACTTTAAACATAAATCAACTCACTATCAATCCAAAATAAGTCTGTCAAAAACATATAAAAGAAATAATCATTTTCGGAATCACGAGACGGGATTTCATTTGGATCTCTACTCGCGACCCTACGGATCGTTTTCCCAAAATCTTCATTGACGGAACCGGTATTCGGTCGGATCTCTTCGATCCCTGTTTGGTATCTATTGCTTATCAAGTACAATTACCGATTTGATTGCTTGAATTTTTGGTGACCATTCCCACGATAGGTGAATTGCCCAGATGAGTACTTTGGGTGGTGGCACAACAAAACCATCATTATCATAAGGCTGTCGCTAATTTCATCCTTAGCGACGAAAATTTAAAATTTTATGATTCATCTGTTTAAAATCATTTTACGCCAAATTCATAACCTTTGTGATTTTAAGCCTTTTTATTAGTCAGCATTGTTTACATTTAAATTTCTGTCAGCCCGCCTATGTAAAATTGCCGTATTTAAACCATTGTAAAATCACCATTTTTTTATCGTTCAATCGTTCATTAATAAATATATTTGTTCGATCAAAATTCACTAATAAAGTGTGAAATATAATTGAAGTATTGGGAAATCCAATAAAATAAATTTAATTTAAATAAATTAAATATTTAAATTAATTCTTATTGACTATCTGAAAAGAGAGCCAATAAAGTGGTGCCACGACCCGGGACATGTCGGGTCCTATTAGAATGCGGATAAATCCGTCTTTAAGAAAATTAACTGAAAGACTGGTAGAAATTAGACCAGTAATTGATGCGCAACAAAGAGACCCTGAGGGGATTGATTTATTAAGAAATTCGTTGGTAAAAATAAAAAGATCAGTGACGTTTATTGATGAAAGAATTGAACAATGGCGCACATATATGACAGAAATTGAAGTTGATGAACGAGCAGCAGAAGAAGCACTTTTTGTAAATATGAACGCAAATCAGCGCCATGTAACTGAATGGTTAGAAGATGCAAGAGAAGCAATTGATGAAATAGAAATAATTTTAGTAAATGAAGCAGATGATGGTTCGGACACATTATCAGAATTAGGTGCGCAAGGCAACCAACAAAGAATAAATCAAAATGAAAATGAGCAAAGAATTGTAAATAGAGAAAGAGTTGAGGCTCCTCCAGTATATTATCCGAAACTCCCATGGCCAAATTTTTATGGAGACACAATGTCTTGGCCAGTTTTTTGGCAAGCATTTCAAGCCAATATGGGCGATAAACCGATCCCGAAGCACAAAAATGTACTTATTTATTGTTAAGCCTAAAAGGCAAAGCAGCCCGAGCAATGAGAGGGTATCAACCAACAGCAGAAAATTATAATTTAGTAATAAATGCGCTAAAGCGACTTTACGGTAATGAAAAAGTCATAAAAGAAGCACTACAGAATGAATTATTGAATTTACCGCAGGCCAATGAAGCTGCTATTTCACTAAGAATTTGTTTAGAAGATGTTGAAAGAGTTGTGCGTCAATTAAATAATTTGGGATTCGCTGGAGATAAAGATTATGTGATGATGACAATAAAAAACAAATTTCCGAGAAATATAATTTTAGAAGCACTAAAAGCTGAAAAAGACAGCGGAAGAGAATGGAATGTTGAAGACTTGATAAAAGGTCTAGAGGAAATAATAAGCATGAGAGAAGAAGCTGCAAGATGCACAAGGATGAATAAAACAGCAGGAACACAAAGAGAAAGTTGGAATAATAATCAAAAGCAATTTAGACAGTTTGGTAATCAAAATAATAAATGGCAAAATAACCAGCCGAGAAATAACCCAAACGATGAAAGAAACCCACAAAGAGTCTTTTTTACGCAAGATTCAAATAATAAACAAAACTCACGTCCACCTATAATTAATCCAAAATTTTTTTTATGTGGCGGAGCGCATTGGCCATCAAAATGTAGACAAATAATTGGTCAAGAAAACCGATTGAAAATAATAAACGAACAAAGCAGGTGTCATCGATGTCTCAAAAAAGGACATGAAAAAATAAATTGCACAGGAAAAATGTGTTTTAACTGCAATGGAGACCACAATAAATTAATATGCATGAGAGAATTTCAAGGAACAGGTGCAAACCGAACAGAAATCCGATTGCCCTTTAATAGAACTAATCAGAAGCAAAATCCAAGGTCAAATTTAGCAGCTACTGCAATAAAAATACATTGGAAGAAAAAGAAGTTTTACTGATTTCTAAAAGAATAAATAGTTATGATGGATTAGACCGTAAGAAAAAATCAGTTCTAGTCTTTTTTGACAATGGAAGTCAAATAGCTATGGCATGGACGGTAAAAAAGAAAAAAAAGCGGCAATAAATCTTTTTTATGGGAAAAAATTGGCGTTCTGTCACATTTACTTTTTATCTTTATTTCTCTCACTTTTACGTACTATCTCTTCATTCTTAATAATGTAAAGAACAACATTTACTTCGCTCTATAGAACTTTTTTTTCGCCTTACAGAATTTCTTCATATTTTGCATATCGATAGACAAAAAAATACTGCATTTAGTGATAGGTTAACATAATATAAAAATGGGTCGAATTAGAAAGTTATGTAGTGATTAAAATTTTTGCATTTCTTTTCCTCTCGTGTTGGCGTACTATTTTCACATCTCTAACACACAAAAAACATCAAATTCGTAAATGCTAACAATTTTGGTTATAAGGATACAAAATCACTTTGGAAATTTAGAATTAATAGAGAAATTAATAGTTTTAGCATTTTTGGTGAAAACAGCAGTTTAGGACTTGAGTTATAACGTGATAAAAATTTGAAAGTATCACAACTTTTTTCTGAGATGTCAAATTGCTTAGCATTCACTTAGAAAAAGATTCTCCTTTTCAAAATCTTTTTTTAGATACCAAATTTGTTCATTTTTGTTGAGAATGAAGCGTATTATGGCTGATCAAAATAAAAAATACAAAAAAGGCATTTACCAGTGTAAGTGCATATACTTTGTTTTTGCGTGTGTTGGCGTTTTGTTTTACGCCAATTATTTTTTGGCAATTTTTTTCGTTTTTTACCGTCCATGATGGCTACAGACGAATTAATCGATAAATTGAAACCACCAAAGATAAGCGAAGGAGAATTAGAATTATTGTCAGTTCGAAAAAGTAAACCAACACATTTGAATTCTCCAAAATATTTAATAAAACTCGAAACAACAGATGGAGGTTTGGAAGAAATAATTGTCAATCGAATCGATCTAATAACAAAAAAGATTAAAAGAGCAAATATAATTTCTGGAAAAATAGAAATAATTGAAGAAAAGCCAGACATTTTAATTGGAATGCGAGAATTTTGGAGATTCTTTAAAAAAGTTGAACCATTTAAATAAGGTTTATTTAAAGTACATACAGTTTTTGGCCCAATAATATGTGGTGAAATTAATGGAAATGACAAATTATGTGCTCTCACTTCAATGGGATTAGAATGCACTGAAAATGAATCCGAAAAAATTTGGGATTTAGAAACAATTGGTATAAAAGATAACCCAATGGAAAAAGATGATGAAGTATCATTAAAAATGTTTAAAGACACAATTTACAGAAAAGACGGGCGATACGTAGTAAGTTGGCCATGGAAAGGTCCAAAAGAGGAATTACCTACAAATTTTACCTTAGCTTATCGTAGGATGATAAGCATAATTGAAAAATTAAAGAAATCCGAAGAGCACCTCAAACAATACGACGAAATTTTTAAAGAACAATTAAAAGAAGGGATTGTTGAAGAAAGCGAAATTAAAGGATATAATGAACATTTTTTGCCGCACCATTGTGTATTGGTAGCCGGAAAGAAGCCAAGAGTAGTCTATGATGCTTCGTCAAAAATACGGGGCAAAAAATGCCTCAATGATTTATTATTTAGAGGCCCTATTTATATGCCTGAGTTACCAGGACTGTTAATGAGATCAAGACTTTCTAAAATTGCACTTTGGGGAGATATCCAAAGAGCCTTTTGGACATTAGAATTACAAGAAAATGACAGAGATACCGTAAAATATTTGTGGTTGAAAGATGTTAATAAACCAATAACAAAAGCAAATCTTTGCGCATTTCGGTTCAAAAGAGTGCCTTTCGGTGTAATATCATCTCCATTTTTATTAGGTGCAACAGTAAGACACCATTTAGAAAATGAAAAATCCGAATTAGCTAATGAAGTTAAACAAAATACTTTTGTAGACAATATTTTTGTTGGATGTAATAATTCAGCTGAAGCAATCAGAAATTATAAAAATTTAAAAATACTTTTCGAAAAGGCACAAATGAATATAAGAGAATTTATTTCCAATTCAGAAGAAGTGAATAATCAAATACCTGAAAAAGATAGTTTATTAAAAGAAAACCCAAAAGTACTGGGTATAAATTGGTGCATTAAAAGAGATACTTATATTATAAATTTTCCTAAAATACATGAAAATGAAAAATTAAGCAGAAGATTAGTACTGAAGGAATTAAATTCTATTTTTGATCCATGTGGATGGCTAGCCCCATGCCTTTTACCTGCAAAAATTATTTTTCAAAGTTTATGGGAAAAAGAAAGAAAATGGGACGACAATTTGAATATTGATAAAATTAATGCATGGAAAGCAGTAACTAAATCTTGGGAAAATGTAACAATTGAATGTGAACGATATATTATTATGGATAGAATTGAAATTATGGAACTCCACGTTTTCGTGGATGCCTCAAAGGATGCATATGCCGCATGTGTTTATTTAAAGGCAGAATCAGAAAATTTAAAAATTAATTTATTATATGCAAGAAGCAGATTAAGGCCACGAAAAATCAACATAACAATACCAAGAATGGAATTGTTAGGCGTTTTAATTGGAGTTAGAGCTATTAAATACGTAGAAAAGGAATTAAATATAAAAATCGATAAAAAATATTTATGGTGTGATTCAAAAGCTGTATTATATTGGGTGAAATCAAAGGAAGATCAACCAAGATTCGTAGAAAACAGATTGCGCGAGATACGAAGCCACCAAGAAATAGAATTCAGATATGTTCCAACAGAAGAAAATCCGGCAGACGTCGGAAGCAGAGGATGCACACCAATTGAATTAAAATTACATTCTTTGTGGTGGACTGGCCCAAAATGGTTAAAAGAAGAAATAAATTTATGGCCAAATGAAATTTCCTTTAAAATTGAGGAAGGCCCCAAAAATGACGAAATCACCAGTGAAATTGTGATGGCTAATATAATTGAAAACAAAGAAGAAATAATACCTTTCCAAAGATATAAAAATTGGGACAAAATTGTTAGAATATTTGCTCAAGTCTTAAAATTCGCTGCAATTTGGCTAAAAAAGGCTGGAAAAACAGCCGAAACATTTTGTTTAAGAAAAATTTCGAATAACGAATTTATTAACCCAAATGATTTTGAATTGGCAGAAAAAGAAATTTTAAAACAAGGACAAAATGGGTGGAATGAAAATAATGAAAAACAACAGACTATAAAAACATTCATTGATAGAGATGGATTAATTAGAATGGACACAAGAATTAAGAAATGTGAAATGGAATTCTCTTTTAAATTTCCTATTGTATTCCCAAAAAGAGCACCAATTATAGAATTATTAATTTGGAGAGCTCATAAAAAAGCAAAACATGGAAAAGTTGACAGTACTTTAAATGAATTTTTATCAGAATTTTGGGCACCAAATGTTAGAGCAACTGTTAAAAAGATTATAAAAATGTGCAGTTCATGCAAAAAATTGAATGGTACATCATTTGCATTACCAATAATGCCACAACACCCAGAAGAAAGAGTAAAAATTTCAAATCCATTCGAATCAATAGCACTTGATTATTTAGGCCCATCTTTAGTAAAAAATGATGGGAAAACAGTAAAATTTTGGATTGTATTAATTACGTGTCTAATTACGAGAGCCGTTTATCTCGAACCAGTACTTGATTTATCAACTTATTCATTTTTACAAGTCTTAAGACGATTTGCAAGCAGAAGAGGAACACCAAAACGAATTATTTCTGATAACGCACAGACATTTCGACTGGCCGCAAAGGTAGTCGGAGCATATGAAGCAAGAGGTGGAAAAACAAGAGACGAATTAGAAAATTATTTGGTTAAAAATAAAATAATTTGGCGATTTATACCAGCTTTAGCACCGTGGGCAAATTCTTTAGCCGAAAGATTGGTAAAAATTTACAAAGATGCTTTTAAAGCATCCCTTGGTAAAATGGTCTTACAGTTGGATGAATTACGTACATTCACAACTGAGGTTGAATGGACAATGAATAATAGACCAATTACTCATGTTTCAATTGAACCAGAAGGAGAAAGAGCCCTTCGTCCAATCGATTTTATAAATCCTGGATTGAATTTGGGATTAACAATGCCAAATACAGAAAACAATGATGATGATGATGATTATAATCCAGAACCCGAAAAATTAGCAGATCATTTAAAAAGACAATGGCAAAAAACAAACAAAGTTTTGCAGTGGTTTTGGGAAAGATGGCATAAGGAATATTTATTAGTTCTAAGAGACAGAACACAATGGTTCCATAAAGGACCAAACTCACAGGAAAAACGAGAACCAAAAATAGATGAAATTGTATTAATTGAGGACGAATTTCATCCCAGAAATACCTGGAAAATGGGAAAAATAATTAAATTAAATGGAGAAAAAGGTGCTATTCGAAGTGTACAAATTAAAATGACAACAAAAGGCAAAGAAATGACTGGAAGAATAATAGAAAGACCAATAAACAAAATATACTCACTTGAAGTGAATAACTCCTTAGAACCAATAAGTTATGATGAAAATAAAAAAGAAGAAAATATAAAAGAAAAGGAAATTTGTGAAGTTCAAAAGAAAAATACACATCAAATGACAACAAGATCAAAAACAAGAAATTATTTATTAAAAGGAGGCATAGGATTACTTATGACAATAATTAAAAAAAAAAAACAAAGTAAAATTAATTTCGAAATAAATTCAAAAAAATTAAAATAAAAATAAATAAATAAAAATTCAAAAAAATATCTTTGTAAAGAATATCGAATAACAAAACAGCAAAAAGAAAATTTTAATGCGATAATGGTACAGATCAGGGATGGCACGGAATTCCGAGTTCCGACTTCCGACATTTATCTATTTGAATTAAGCAAATAAATATTGATTACAGAACACTATTGTACCGTAAATTACTGGACAAAGAAAGGAAAATTTTATAGAAATAAAATTATTTGCCCACCAATAGAAATATGCAAATTAATTAAATGTTTATTTTGCCTAGAAAAATTGGCAAATCCTGAATGTATGTTGACCGAAACGCTCATACTAATAGGAATCGGCCTAACTTGTATTATTTCTTTTATTATTTGCATAACAAGTTTTATCATAAAGTTTATCATAAAAATATGGTGGATTATTAAAATTTGTTTTTATGGGCCATATTTGGCGTTAAAATGGGTCTTGAACCCAAAATTAGACAAAAAATTTAACGATGAGATACAGAAAAGTTTATTAAATGAATTTGAAAAAAGAGAAAAAGAAAAAATTCAAAAAAGAAAAAACAGAAGACTATATAGACTTGGAAGCATTGTAATATTACTATTTTTATATTTGACAATGCCTGATTTAGTGCACAGTGGTGCCGAAGTAATATCAATTCAGTCAACTTCCGAAGACTGTGAAAGACAATCAAATGGTTCTGTATGTAGAGTCAGTGGAACAACCGAATTAACAATATTACCCGCTGGACAAAAAGTTTCATTAGCATTAAAAGATGATAAAGGAAAAATAATGGGTTCATTAGAATTAATTTTACAATTTTTACGATTACACTGTAACCAACAAACTTTAAAATGGTTACGGTCATATAAAATAAATGTTATTTCAAAAAGACGCTGTCCAACAATGGGCTCATGCACAAAAAGTAAATGTAAAAACATTAAAATGGATGAAAAAATTCCAGAAATGGAAGATTATGAAAATTTTCCAGGAAACAATTTCTGTAAAAAAGGAGACGCAATTTGGGGTCATAAATGCGCACTCCCATCATCGGAATGTTTCTTTTATAGAACTTACGCAGAACCAACATCAAACACAATTTGGGAATTAATTAGATGTACCGGATGGGATTATGAATTAAAAATGAGTTTAACATTAACAATCGGAAACGAAACAAAATCTAAAGATTTGACCATGTTTCCTGGTCTTACAGTTAAATGGAGTAAATTTTCATTTACACCGGAAGGATTAACACCTCCAATTTCACCAATTTTGAATGATTATTTCATAATGTCAAAAAATGATATTCTTACCGTACGTATATGCTCTAATTATAGCCCATGGGGGATTATTTTTCAACCTCCTCAGAAAAGGGGGGATAATTAGAGACTGGGGGATTATGATAGAGGGATTATTTTTCAAAACACCTCGTAGACTGGGAGATAATTGGAGACTGCGGGATTAATAGAGACTGGGCTATAATTAGAGCATATACGGTATTTTCCATAATTTGTGTGTTATTTTTTTTAATTCATTGCTTAGGTGCATTTTATGCTAAATTTTTTCATTTTTTCATTATAAAGATAATATCAATTT
>CP049708.1:434042-459036 GCA_004148225.2 Heterodera glycines
GGCCAAGCAGTACTCTTTTATTGGCACAGATTCTACTTCATTTTTACATGCAAAATTGATCTTAAAATTATTGCGTAATGCCAATACCATTGTTGACTTCACTGTTTTCTCCATGCCAAGTAGAATTATTTAATTGCTTTACATATTGCGAGCGAGAGATAGTGAGAGTGAGAAGGAGTGAGAGAGAGAGAGAAAATGGAGAAAAAGAGGGACACAGAGAGACTGGAGACTGTGGGAAAGGGAAAGCGAGACAGATAGAGATAGAGAAATGGGGAAAAAGAATACAGGGGTGATAGCGAGAAAGTTATTAGAAAAGAGAGGCAGAGTGCGAGTGAGTAAGCAAAAGAAGTAGGAAGAGAGAGAGAGAGAAAAGAATGAGTACGAGTTGGAGGGCGATATAAAAAGCATTAAATAATCCTACTCTTCAATGATGGCATAGGTAATGCCATGAAAAAACAATGAAGCCAAAAAATTGCAATGGCCTTGGCATCACGTAACATCAGTAGAAAAAATTTTATTGCAAAAACGAAGGAAATCCAAAAATTTAAAAAAAACAGGCAAAAAATAATAATGTTCGACCCTTTTTTTAGCGAATATCTTTTCTAAAAATTTACTAGAATTTTTTCAAAGTTTCCTTGGCAGTCCAGGTTATCCTATCGGGACGGGAACCTGTGGGGACCGGAAACTCGGCTTAACCCGTCCGAGTAACCCCTTTTTCACCGTGGTTGGCCGATGGACAAAAAGTGCAAATTGGGCGACGGACTAAAAGTGCAAAATTTGCTAAATTTTTGACTAAGCCAACTCATAACGTTTCCCAGACGCAACCAAATTGCACAATATTGGTGATAGCACTTGAATTGCGTCATTAGCTTGCTAAATTTCAAAAAAATTTATTAAGATTTTCAAAAGTTCTAGCCAAAAAACAGGACAAATTGTCATAACTTTTGAAAAAATTAATAAATTTTTTTGAAATTTATCAAGCTAATAACGCAATTCAAGTGCTATCACGGAAATTATGCATAAAGCATTGCATAATTTATTCGAATGGGCAAATAAATGGCAAATAAAAGTTTCAATTCA
Organism: Heterodera glycines; assembly: GCA_004148225.2. Lineage (NCBI taxonomy): Eukaryota > Metazoa > Nematoda > Chromadorea > Rhabditida > Heteroderidae > Heterodera > Heterodera glycines. The sequence goes on from CP049708.1 coordinate 435,123, forward strand.
AAAAACTTTTGTATTATATTTGGGTTCAAAAAACCCAAAAGAAACTTATAAATTTGATGGGAATACAATAAATGCTGTGGATACAATTAGGGACTTAGGAGTAAACATTGATAACAAACTACAATTTTCCGATCATATTAACCAAATAACAAGGAATGCGTATTTACGTATGCGTTCCTTGTTTCGAATAATTAAATCCAAATCGTCTAAGATTTGGATTACGTTATATAAAACTTATATTAGGCCTTTATTGGAATACGCTCCGGAGGTTTGGAATCCGTCTCTTCAAAAAAATATTAAAAAAATCGAAAAGTGTCAAAAATATTTCACCAAAAGGGTATTTTTTAAATGCAGCCTTCCGCCAATTCCATACCAAAATCGATTAGAATACCTGCAACTGCCAACACTTGAGAATAGGCGAAAGCTATTTGATCTGTTCATGGCACATAAAATTGTTTATGGCCGAACAGATCTGAAACTATTTTCTATTTTTAATCCATCAGCACGCTTTAACATCCCCTTTTATAGATTTAACACAAAATACAAACTGGGCAAAAAATTCATTCCCTTTGCTGGGAGGGTAACAAAATTGTGGAATCAACTAGATAAAGAACTAATAAAAACAAATTCTTTAAATCAATTTAAAACAAAACTTAAAAGTTCATTAAGACAATAAGACCGGAAAAACTTAAAAAATGGCTACAGAATATTTAAAAAAAAATTTTTTTTTTATAAGTGATTTGGTTATTGTGATCTCTTTGACTTTGACCTCATTTTATATTTTTCTTGGCGATTTTATTTTATTTTGTGCTTGTATAATCCGATACTTTTGGACGATTAATGTATGTATATGTCCACAAAGTAAGTGGATTTATCCCTTTTGTGGACTTTTTCTTTTCTTTATAAATAAATAAATAAAATTTAGCAGATTTTGCACTTTTTGTCCCTTGACCTAGCACCCTTTTTCACTCTTACTTGTATATGACTTAGCTCATTATTTTGTGTTTACCGTAGACCCTTTACTAAGTACAGTATGCCTAAGCTGATCATGTATGCCCCGCCCACTTTAAGTCTTTAGCTGCCCTCCAGCACATTGTACTCTTTCACTCTTTCGGGAGGGGGAATTGGCTAATCCCGAACTCTTCCAATTCCCCCTCTCCCCCTATTTGCCCCGGACGAATCGGTTCACCCTTCCCCAGCTAATCACACATATTACACATTATATATTTGTATTGATCAACCTTCCGAATAAAGGATATTATTCCATCCCACTCGTGTAATTATGGGGAGGGGCTAAGCAACGAATGCCAAAGGGCATCCGACATATTCAGTTTCAATAAAGCATTTTGTGGAAATTGAAAAAATTTTATTTGGGGCCCAAACGTGTGGGGCCCAAACGTGAGGGCTAAATCAGCCCAATTGTGAGGGCCCACAAAAAGTTTTGGTATTCTGTTCTTTAAAATTTTCAAAAAATTAATGAAATCCCGCAGAATCTCGCACAAAAAGTCAAATTTGCGGATCCCGCTGCGGGATTGGAACTCAAAATTCTTTGCGAGACGGGATCCCGCGGAATAATCCCGCAAATCCCGCATTTTCCAAAAAATGCGGGATTGCGGACTGGGATCCCGCAAAATCCCGCGCGGGATCCCGTCCCGCTCCGGTCTCTAGTTGTTATTAAGTTAAAATTATGGAAAAATAATTTTTGCGCTAGTTTTTAACGCAATAAAATAAGCAAAATCTTTTAAATTTGATCTGTAACATTCGCTATACCGAATTTCGGATGTTTTTGAGGACCCATATCTTTTGTAAATTTGTTTTGCCCAAAAATAATTTCGGATTCGTAATTTAGGTACCGAGAAAAATCGTAATTTTGCTGAGCTCTGTTCCATTAGACAGATGATGAAATTATATAGATATTTTTCCAATATTTTCTAGGGTTACACGGGTCCGGGTATTTGGGCAGCCAGGGTATTACCGAGTATTAAAAAACCGGGTACCGGGTGGGGTACCCGGTAAAACCGGGTATTAAATTTTTTAATAATTTTTCAAATAAATTATAATTGACAATTATGTATGAAGTTCATTTTACAAAATTTCTTTTTTTTATTTTTGGCTTAATGTCCTTTCGGCGCTTTAATTCAAATTAATAGTTGCTAGGCGTGCCAATGTGTGGCCTAAACCATTTTGTTGTCTTATCATCTCAAACAGCCAAAATGAATAAGCTTATTCAGAAATACAAATGAATAAATACCCAATTTAGCAGCAGCGGCAGCAGCAGTAGCAACAAATCACCTCCCCTCCCCCTTCCTATTTTCAAAATAATCCCAAAAAGGCAGCGCCATAACAATTACTCAAATTCAGAAAATGTTGGATCACCCAGAGAAAGTGGAAAAACATATGTATGTGGTACCGTTTTCTGTAATAAAGCCCTGGGTCTCCGTTTTCTGTTCGATCGTTAAAAGTGGACCCCTCTAACGGAACAAATTGTAGTAATTATTTGAGCCCGGGAGCCGCGCAAGATTTTTGTCTTGGGCTCTCGTACTTACAATTCAATGACATTGAAATGGTTTTAACGCAAAATCAAATTGTTACTGAGATTCTGACCTCATATGCTTTTGTGCCAAAATTGGCACTGAATTTGCCATTTTCCTTATGGGTAGAATTGTTGATTTATTCACCCGTTTTCCCGTTTTAAACAAACACCTGCAAAAGGAGAAGGATGGATTTATCACACGGGATGTTGGGCTCTAAGGGCCTTGGAAACAGGAAATTTTGGAGGCTGTTAAAAAATATCCAAATTTACAACAAAAAAAACCCAAAGGCTTTTAGCTTCATTTGCGGCGACATCTGGCTTTCGCTGTTCCATTTGCTGCCACCTGACAAAGTTGGGCTTGAAATTGCGCTGCTCAGCTGCCGTTTCGACGCTTTGGTTGATGAGCACTTCAAAACGCGGCATTGGACATTGGGCATTATTGAAATTCGCAACAAGTTTCGGCGTTGCTATCGGGCTACCGGCAAAGCGGAAATGGAAATTTTAAATGCCGAAGGCAATGCGATGCCAATTCCGGACAGACCATTGCCCAACAAAGTCGTCGGGTTCGGCATAATTTGCATAGAGTAAGTAGTGGTGATACACATATGTTTACATTCTTATTCTCATTGAGAAAATTTGTATTAAATCCAAAAAATTAGACAACTCACAAAATTTTTAGCATTTTGCGCGGGAAATGGTTCAGAAAGTTGTTACAAAGTATCTTTATTGACCAAAATATCTTAAAGAATGACTACTTTCCGATTATTTTTTACGCCGCGAGTAGAGTGTCACGGGACCGGGACCTGGTACTGAAAAACACGGACAACTGAATACCGAAGTCCCGGTTTTGACCAGTTTTGACTGGGACCGGGAAAAGTCCCGGTTTTGCCAAAAATTCCCGGCCCCTTGATACTCTAACCGCGAGCCCTATGATTATATAATAGATACCAATGTTAAATTTAGTTGACGTTGACAAAAGTTATGAATAGGGAACAGATTTTTAAGGACGAAAAAGTACAAAATAAGGCCTTAAATAAGTGCGAAAAAAATTGTTAAATAAATGTGAAAATAAGCACAAATAAGTTTCCAATTTAGGGGGTGAATTTATTAACAGCTGTTTTTTTTGTGTAAATAAGTTAAAATGAAGGCAAATACATAATTTTATTCACTGATTGCAGTTACAAATGAGGTTAAATTTAGAAATTTTCGGGATTAAAGGGTCGTTTCTTAGGAGGGGTGTATTTCTTGAAAAATTTTAGGTCGATACTTAGGTGTGTATTTTAAAAAAATTTGATAGATTCACATGGGCGTATTTTTCGTTTTTATTGCATTTTTGTTAATAAATTTCCCAAAAATCGCGAAATAAGGGTGAAAATAAGCACGAAACGCCAAAATATGGGCAAAAACTTATTTAAGGGCGAACACCCAAAATAAAAGCATTTCTAAGATCGAATAAATACGTTAAACTCAAAATTTTCTCCGGGCCCTAGTTATGACATTTTCAGCATTCAGACAAAATTGCCTATCACAGATGATGGGTTTCCTGCTTTTTCTTTTTTGAGGGAGCGAAATGCATCTCTTTACCGTTTATACTCTTTTTATCCCCCATGGGGGATTATTTTTCAACTTCATCAGAAAGGGGCTGGGGGATAATTGGAGACTGGTGATTAAGATAGAGTGATTATTTTTCAAACGCCTCGTAGACTGGGGGATAATTGGAGATTGGGGGATTTGGGATTATAGGGGGGGGGGTTAAAAAGAGCATATACGGTATACATATATATTTTTTTGCGTTTTTTCTTTTTGCAGTTACATTGATCACAATGCGATGGCATTTTTGTGCCGATTTCGGCAACTGTTCGCCTCTCATGCAACCAAAGTGAAAATTTGTGCAAGAAATGATTGTGCTTCGGAGTACATTGTGCGCAACTTTTGCCCACTGCTCAGTGGTAACATTTTATGCATGATGATCATACAATTTTCGGCAAATTTGTGCCGTCAATTTGCACAAAAATTGTCTGACACACAAAAAGTTTTTTTTTTGCATTTTTCTGATAAATTTTCCCGAATTTCAAAACATTCGTCCCACCATGGTGTGGTGCTTATACCCGCCGGTATATGCTGTTTATTCTACAATTGAAACAAAATGTGCCAAAAGCAACAAAATGCGGCTCCTTAAAAAAGCTCCGAAAGACTCAACCCGCAATTTCGGACCCCCTGGGAACCGATCAATTAAAGCAATTTCCCAGTTGCGTGAAGCCATGCTGCAAGCCCTGTATTTAAACAGGTGAACAAAGTGCCAACGCGTCGGATGGCCATACGCCGCTGATCAAATGGTTGCTACGCTCGTCGCCTTATGATAACGATAGTTTTGTTGTGCCACCACCCAAAGTACTCATCTGGGCAATTCACCAATCGAGGGAATGGTCACCAAAAATTCAAGCAATCAAATCGGTAATTGTACTTGATAAGCAATAGATACCAAACAGGGGTCGGAGGGATCCGACCGAATACCGGTTCCGTCGATGAAGATTTTGGGAAAACGATCAGTAGGATCGCGAGTAGCGATCCAAATGAAATCCCGTCTCGTGATCCCGAGAATGGTTATTTATTTTATATGTTTTTGACAGACTTATTTTTGGATTGTTAGTGAGCTGATTTATCTATCTTTAAAGTAGGGTTACATGGGTCCGGGACCCGACCGGGTCTCAGACCCGGGTACCCGGTTTTTTCAACACCGGACTCAGTTTTTTAAAAATGCAATACCCGACCCGGTAAGTCCAGGTACAAAAGTACATTGGTAAGAATGGGGGTCTTTGTCAAATTGTTGAGTAAAGTTGGAGGAAAGAAAATTTTTTTTTAATTTTAATTAATATTTACTTTAAAAAAGTTATCCTTTAGTGATTCAGTGGCTTAGTGGTTAGTCTCTTTGACCCAAATCAGAGAAAATTTTCAAAATTTTTCCTGGGGATCCCTACACAGTCCCCAGTTTAAAAAAAAAGTCGCAAAAAAGTTGGTTTGAATAGTAGCAAAAATTTGTGCAAAAATAAAACGTTTATTTGTAAAATATAATATTTTTCCTGTTTTTTAGCTTTTATTTTCATGAAAAAAATAAATTTGGAAAAAAATTTTTTTGTTTTTTCAGCGCCCGGTTGGACCCGGTACCCGGTTGAAAATTTTGGACCCGGACCCGGCTTTTCAGGACCCGGCAATACCCGGACCAGGTTTTTGTCCAAATACCCGGGCCAGATAGAGCTTAAATTTCAAAATTTGCTCGGCGGCGCAAAAAATTAGCCAATTCCTAAATTTGGTCATTTTTTAGACAAAATCTGTGCATTTATGCCAAAAGGAATTCTTGTTTCACAATTTTTTTTTGCATGTTTATGTGCATTTTTTTACCATTTTTCTTACTTTTAATTTGCATTCCTAGTCATTTGTCAACGCTTCATCTCGCGCCAGCTTCATCATTGTCATTGCATATGCTTTGGCAAACCCAATTGAACCGTTTTGCTTGACCAACGCATTGACCGGCGAACAATTGACGCTGGAACGGTGTGAAAGAAATAGTGTTAAGCCTGCCCAGACCCTCGGGGAGAGAAAAGCCGGGATTTGATTGGGGTGGAGCCTCGAGAAAATTTATTGTTTACTCATAATGTCTTGGAGTACAGGCGAGATTTTCCCGCGCAGGGTCGCGGGGCTTAACCTAATGTTAAACTTTGTAAATCCGCCATCTTGACAGTCTTTGTTTTTGACACTCATAAGTAGAGCTCGACTTTTGAGGCATATGCCTTTTTTTTCTGCGCACTAGTTTCGAAATATATTAAGCATAAATAACACCTTTTCCACTTGGTTTGATGCTTTTACGTTAACTTTTATTATGCCTTTTTTTGCCTTTTTCGGGATTTTCGTGCCTTAAATGCCTTTTTTGGCATTTTTTCGAAAAATTCCATTAAAAATTTAATAAAATCGGGAAAATGCACCCCTAAGAATTTACAAACAATTTTTTTTTTCAAAAAATACACTCCCAAGAATCGAAAAATTTTCTCAAAAATTGATCGCCAAAATTTCATTTTTTTTCTTGATAAAATTTAGGATTAATAATTTTCCTTATTCAAAAAAATTAATAAAATATTTAATGATCATATTTCAATGACCAAACTAATTTTTTTTTTGATTAATTTTTACGTGTTTGCACGCTAAAAATCTTTTATAAAAAAATTTTAAATGCCTTTTCGCGATTTTCGTGCCTTTTTTCAATTTTTTGGTGCCTATTACAGTGCCCTTTTTCGCGATTTTTGGTGCCTTTTTAGTCGAGCTCTACTCATAAGCATCATATAACCGAAAATAATTTCTTGTGAAAAATAATTTTTTTTAGGAAATGTACTCCTAAAAAATCGTTTTTTTTAAATGAGCTATCAAAAATTACATTTTAAAATAGTAAAATGTGATTCTAAGCCTATTTAGGTCGTTTTTATAGCATTTTGTGCTTATTTCACCCTTTACGAAGAATTTTTCCAAAAATAACCATTAAAAAAAATTTATTTGCATATTTTAGTACATGTTTCTGGGTTTTTGTACATATTGCATACATATTTTAGCATTTTTATACATATTTTATTTACATATTCGCGATTTTTCTTACATAAAAAAAGAATCCCTACTCATAAGCATCCTATAACCGAAAATATAATTTCATTTGCTTTCAAAATAAATTGAAAAAATAGAATAATTTTTGGTTATTTATTTATAAGAGATGTTAAAAAGAATTTTTGGTCAAAAGTGCTCAAAAATGGTGGTGTTTTTGAAGGCGTTGCTATTACGGTTGGCCTATGTGGCTGATCCGCCGTTGTCCGGTTGCGCGTGATCAGCACAAATGGGCCAAATGGGAAAAGGAGGCGATTAAATGGCGTGACATGCACCTGCACAAGCAGTGGACTAACATTTCCATCTTTTTACACAACTCAGGTGTGCAATGGGCCGGGGTTTGGCGCTGCCGGATCACCGTCTGGTTTTTTTAATTAGAATTCTTAAATGCCGTTAAATAGAAATGAGATCAGGAAAATCAGAGAATGAATGGACTTGTTAATAGATTTTTTCTTCTTAAAACATCAAAAGTTTTTTGCCAAAATTTCCGGTTCATTCAAAAAATAGGGGCAGTCGCGCCCCGCCTACCTGGGCTGCGCGGCGACGACGACCGCGGCGGCAATTGACGGCGCCAAACTGTTCCGGCGACGGGGTAAGCCGCGGCGGTCCTTCGCCCCTTGCCTCTGTCCTCGAAAAAACAGGATAAAAGCTATGTTCCGCGACTCGAGACTTGCTCAATCAAAATCCCGAGACTCAAGACCTGCTCTAAAAACGCGCAAAAAAAAAGTTTCTTAAAAAATATAAAAAGGTCACCCAATTTGATCAAAATCGCTAAATTTAGTCATTTTTTGGACACAGTTAAAATCCTTTAAATTTTCAAAAAAATTTTCCACTTCCCCGGCGGCGCCTATTGGCACCGCCGTCATTTTCACAACTTGAAAATAACTTCAATTCTAGAAATAAGGACACACACGTGCCCTGGATTGAGCGCGGCTTATATACGTGCCTTGTATTGGGCAGAGCGCATTTTTGAGTGAATCGATCGAGCTGATGTAAGAGATCAACAGTAGCAAAAGAAAGTGGACGTGTTAAAATGATAATAATTGATCCTTTTAACCATTTGTGAAATGCAATATTTTTTCGTCTCGAAATTGAGACTCATTGTTAATTTCCTAATATTGTTGCATTCAGTGAAAAGGCAAATCAATCAATCAATCAATCACGTTTTGTTTAACTAATCTTGATAAAAATGTTAAAAATATTTGTAATGGATGTCACATTTGAATAGCATATATGGTTTAAGATTTTAAAAAAAGTAGAAAAGAGGCAATTCGATTGAAAACATGCATAAACAAATATAACGCAAAAAAAGAAAAATATTCGTCAGCGAATAAAACAAAAATTGTGTCAGAGATGGGCATTTGTAGTGAGTCAAAATATTGGCAGAAAAAACCAATAATCAAAAAAGCACACACAAATCCATGGCGTCAATTTGCATTAGCGCTTGCTGCTGATCAGTGGCGATCACTTGGACCGGCGGATGGAATTGAATCAAGCAGCCTAAAAATTAATATTGAAATTGACAAGGAAAATTGAATCTCCATTCTCACCCATCGCCAACGTCGTCATCTCTCAAATTAACTACAATCCGATGCATTTCTTCGTCCATAAGCCACTCAGCGGCACTATCGATCGTTGCTTTTGGCAAAAAATTTGGACGGCCATGACGGACCAATTTAAAATTGTTGAAAACTCTGTCATGGCGAATAAGCGTCAATTCCTCTCCAGTGCATTTGTTGTTGATCGAAAACGGGGAAAGGCGACGTTGACCATAAATGACCACGATGAAAGAGGCACGTGAAGTGGCCAAACCGAAGGCCTATAAATTTCGAAAAAGCAATTAGCTAAAACTATTTAAAAATAAAAATTAAGAATGCATTTAATTTTTACATTTTTAAGTTCTTCGATACACCGAAAATTGACTGGCTCTGATGCGCACATTAAATTGACAATTCTTAGCGGCGTGCCATTGTCTGCACGCGGTGACATCAACCAGTCTTGCACTGGGGCGCTGGTCGAATGTCATGCCGAGGCGGGCGCTGAAGAACTGAGCGCCGACGACGACGTGGCGCATTGGCTAAGGATGGTCGGGCATATGCGAATGATGTTGTCGGACAAATCCATGTTTTCAATGTTTTTTGACATCAATGGGAAAATGTCGCGCTCAATGAGGCGCCAAACTCGATCAGACAAGAAACGGATCGACAAATTCAGCGGGCACGACTCGAAAATTGATTTCCAATTTTGCAACAACTGAATGACATCCGATTGATGAATCTGAAAAATTTGGTAAATGCTTTTTAGAAAATTCCAAATCCTTTCAACTTTATTTCGATGCTTTCAAATGTTGCAAGTCGTTGTGGCAACGGTTGACCCAAAAATGGCAGCACACTTCCAGAAATTACTTTTTTGCCATCGATTAGTTCGTGACTGATTGTTATTTGGCCCAAATCCTCGGGATCGGGATCCATTTATTGTCAGTATTTAGAACCGGAAGATTTGAAAAGAATGAGAAGCAAAATTGGAAGGTGATTGGCACTAAATGTTTGGATAAAAATTGAATTAGAAAACAACGTTAGACATAGAAATTTCGTTATGAGGGGGGGGGGGCAAGGAGATATGAAATATTCTTAGTATACGCATGCTAATTATCTGCCTAGCCCAATTAATAATGATGAATGTATGGCGCATTCAATTTTACCATTATTGGCTCCTTTTATACACCATTTTTGTTGCTCAAATGCCCTGCCCTCGCCCTCCGCTTCCACCTTCTTATTCCCATGTAAAAAAGTACCTCATCAGCGGCAAATAGGAGATATGGAGATATACATTCAAAATGAGGGAGGGTAGGGGGTAGGGAGGAGCAGCGGGGCACACACACACACACACCGTTGATGATCCGCCTCAAATTGACTTGCTCAACTGTCCGTTTCCGGCGCGGTCGAGAAATTTCTAATTATCACTAATCCCCCTACCCCTCTCCATCACCCCGCCCCAGTTCAAATTTACAGGAGGGGAGATGTGAGGGCAAAATTTTGCCCGATGATGGAATGTCTGAAATGTTTTGTAAACCCATTCATCATTAAACAATATTTGTGATTTTTTTCAATTTTCTTGCCTACGCAATTTTACGAAAGACGCTCCAAGCATTTTGCCTGTGCCGAAGTACGTGTTGCATAAAATGTAAACAAATTTAAATTAGTGGTGGTGGGCTATATAATAATTTATAAAAATGAATAAATTTTCTCGAAAAATTGTTTGTTTTTTTTCTTTATGATTTAAAAAAACATTACAAAAACCTCAAAATTTCAAGACCGGGCGGCGTCTTTGGATCATATTTTTCAAAAAAGGCTCAGCAAATAATGAAAAAGTAAAAATTTTTTAATCAGTTTAAAAAAAACAAGGAAACTGCATAGAATTTTAAATAATTGAAATGAAGTTGAAATTAATTTTGTAAAATTCTCTACCAAGATTTTTGTGTTGAATTTGCGTTTTTATTATATTTAATTTGATTCAAATAATTAAAATATAAATCAAAAATTACATTATTATCTGCAAAACCCTATCTCGATCATTTGGTCCCGGTAGCGATATTGTTAGTTATTTATTAAGAGAGCAATTTCTCCATTTTGCCACTTTTGACGACATATTTGGATAAAATACCAATTCCAAGCCCAGCAAATTCATTCAATGAAAAGCTATGGGTGAATCGGATAGATCATTAAATTAAATTTTGAAATAAATTTTAAATTTTCTTTCTTTTATTTTGGCTTAAGAAGGAGACAGGTTCTTATTTTTCTATAATAAAAATTTTTTGAAAAATTGTTTATTTACTTTTTTTTTTAAAGTTGTTGATAGGGTGCAAAGTAGGGCCCGGATTCTTAGTTTTTTAACTGTTTTTTCTGCGCCTTTAACTCGACGAGAAATGCACGAAAAACACATTTTTAGCTCGGAAATTCTTCGTTTTAACGCCACTATTCATCACTAGGAATCACTATTTTGGAGCTTCGCCACTAAAAAAAACTATTTTGGAAGTTGGCCACTAAAATAATTTTTTGCCACTATTTTGGCATTTCGTCATTATTTTTGCCACTATTTTGGCATTTTTGGAAAATTTCCCAAAAAATGCAATAAAAACGAAAAATACACCCCAAGAATCGACCTAAAAAATTTAAAAAATACACCCCTAAGAATTGGAAAATTTTCACAAAAATTCTTCCCCAAATTTTTTTTTTCTTGTTCAATATTTGCTAAGAAAATATTTTTGTAACTGCAATCAGTGAATAAAATCTTTTTCCTTAATTTTAAATTATTTTCAAATTAAAAAACAGCCTATTTAAAAAATTACACCCCTAAATTTGGAACTTTTTCGCCACTATTTTTGCCACTATTTTGCCATTTTTTTGTCACTATTTAGTTAATTATTTGGGGATTTTTTATCACTAAAAATCCGGGCCCTAGTGGAAAGTCAGGAGAAAGTCAGCCTCTGAATTTTAAATTTAACTGTTTTTTAAATGTTTTGCGCCAAAAGTGACAACTTTTGCCTGCGCCCATATTTCACGAGTTGAACACCGAGAATAGTGCTCTCGAACATGATACTCATTTAAAATCTGAACCACGAGCCTAAGTTCTAATTAAATTATAAATTTCAATTGCGTCTTAAGAAAAACCTAGTCAAATTGAGAAGAAAACGCAGTGGGCAAATCGATGCATGAGAGAGAGAGAGCGAAAGAGAGAGAGAGACAAAGAGTCAGAGATAAAGAGAGAGAGAGAGAGATAGAGAGCGAAAGAGAGAGAGAGACAAAGAGTCAGAGATAAAGAGATTCACCATGATCAAAGACTGACTTCAAGATTTCCTTGATAAGTTGAATATTTCAGCAACATCATCATTTCTCACCGCGCAGCCATCAGCAACAACAGCACCAACAACACCATCAGCAAATGACAAACAGCATGAACGGCTCCAACATGATGGAGAGAGAAAGAGGCTCCACAAATTGTTGGCCCCCTGAATCGTCCTCCTCCTCACGCTTCTCCATGGAAACGTCGTTGATCACACGAGAGAGAGAAAGAGTCAGAGATAAAGAGAGAGAGAGCGAAGAGAGAGAGAGAGAAAGAATCAGAGATAAGATTGGGAGGACGGGAAGGAATTTCCCCGAGGCATTTTTTCCGGTTCCGCTAATGAGGGATAATTAGTGATTTTTCAATATCTTCAGAGAGAGCGAAAGAGAGAGATCAATTTTCGAGTCAAAATTTAGAGAGAGAGAGAGAGAGAGCGAAAGAGAGAGAGCGAAAGAGTCAGAGATAAAGAGAGAGAGAGAGAGAGAAAGAAAAAAATGAGTGCGAGTTGTAGGGGGACATTATAATTAGGGAATAGAATTACATGGAAATCCATATTTTTTTCCTGGACTGTGGGAGGCCTGAAACGCACGAAAAACATGTTTTTAGCTTGGTTTGAAGCTTCTAGGAAGGATTTCTATATCCATATTTTCCATATTTTTCCATATTTCGCGATTTATGTCCATATTTCCATATTTTTCCATATTTTGGCATTTTGGTCCATATTTTATGTCCATATTTTGGCATTTTTCAAAAAAACCTCTATTAGAACGGCCCCCAGCAGCTAAATTAGCCTTTTTGAGCCCAAAACCCGAAAAATTTTTCAAAAAATCATTTTTTCGCCAAAATTTCTCGAGAATATTGAATAAATTTAAATTTTCTTAAAAATTAATAAATTATGTCAAAAATAAGCAAAAAAGCGAAAATTTCGCTTTTGTTGTTGATTTTGCGCTAAAAAAATTAATAAATTTTAGCTTTTATGTTTTTTTTCTTTTAAAATGATTGCACGTAATTGCCGAAAAAATTCGAGACCAATTTCGGATGTTGACCGACTAATTGCAAAACGAAAGCCGTCTTTGTCAAAGCGCCTTACCGAGTCAAAAAATTTGGAAATGTATCTCATATGCAATTTCAACCAATAAATTTGAAGAAATTTTGCACTCAATTTTGAAAAATTTATGTCCATATTTTGACATTTTTGCCATTTATGTCCATATTTCGCGATTTTTGCCATTTTATGTTAATATTTTACTGCGCATGATTTTGATTTTTTTAAATCAATGTTTTACTGCTTATGAAATATTTAAAAAAACAATATTTTACTGTTGATGATGTTTTTTAAAAATCAATTTTTAACTCTAATGTTCGTTTTTTGTTTTTAATTTAATATTTTAGAGTCAGTCTCTAGTCTCTCTCTTCTCTCTCCTTCTTTTTCTTTTACTAAATTCTCTGACTCTCAATCACTCCTTCGCATTCTCGCTATCTTCGCAATATGTAAAATAATTCTACTCTCTCTCTCTCTCTCTCTCTCCCTCTCAACATGAAGTAAAAAATGAGAATGGCATTGGCATTACGTCATCATTATCAGATAAAATTTGCTTGTAAAAATGAAGTAGAATCTGTTGCAATAAAAGAGAATTGCTTGGCAAGTGAACAGCACCAATTCAGGCAACCATACATATTTTCTTCTTTGAACAATTTTATTGCAAGGGATTTGCTTTTTAGGCTAAAAGGCTCTAAAAACAGTCAGATTTTTTTTTAATTGCTAATATTTTTTAGTTCAAAATTAAAAGAAGCTTAAAGAATTACCGTTTTTTCCAAAAATGAGGAAAGATTTATTTTCAAAAATAACATGCAAAATTAATTTACTGAGAAAAATTAAAAAAGGCGCTTCCATTTATAGCAGAAAAATTTCAGTAAATTTTTACAGATATAATTTATATTAATAATTTTTTCCAGACCCAAACGCTTAGTAAAATGAACGAAAAATTTGCTGCTGTGCTGATGTGGCAGCAAAATGTGTGTTGTTGCCCACTATTTGTGAAGTGCGCGACCCAAGAAAGACATAGCCAGGATAACGTTTACCATTGCCCCTTATTATTTAGGAAAAAATTGGGCCATCTTTCCTTCATTTTGGCACCTGTTGCTTATGCTACCACACCATTTTGGGCTCCCACAGCCATTTTTTGATTAGCCATTACAGTCGGATTATCAATTTCTGTGTGTCTGAAAATGGCTTTTGGACTCGTCCTTTTTGAGCAAGCACTTTAGGCAAGAATTGGCAATAGCATTGATCATTGTTTCTTGTCTCACCAAAGCATTTGACCATTTTCTGGGCAGTTCCATTCCCTCCCGCTCTGGTCTCTCTTCTGAGATAGAGAAGAAGAAGAAGCTTCCCGAAGAGGAAGATTAATGGACCAGTTGAGGCAACAATTGATCCTATGCGATCGATCAAAGTGGGCAGCTGGAGAGGGCAGGATCGGTAGTTCAGCTGGTAGAACACTGGTCCGGAAAGCCAGAGACGCCGGTTCAAAGCCGGCCCGCCCATATTTTTTAGAGTTGCGACCCCTACCCCGCCCCGACCTCCAACCCCGACAATTTTGGCCATTTTTCGGGGTTAACCCCGACCCCGACGCTTTTGAATTTCTTTAAACCATTTTGCGAAATTTTTATTAATCAAGTAAATTTGCTATTTTACTTGTTTGTTTGTTTGTTTGTTTATTCGGAATGTGGTGTAATGGTTAGTTCTTCACACTGACATTACTTTCTGTCATGAGTTCGATACCGGTTGGTATTTTTTAATTTATTTTTTTATTCACTAATATGATTTTTAAACAAAAATATTCATAAAAATCGACCATTCTTGGCTTAATTTGTTAACAAATTAACCCTTAATTTTCTAAATCCTTAGTTGAAATTAAAAATTCAATTTTACATAACTCAAATCATGAAAATTTAATAATATTTTGACAAAATATCGAAGAAAAACAAAATTTATTTAAATTGAAAAATGTTAGAATACCGGCGGCGTTTCCCTAAAATTCTTTAGAAAAAGCGCGCCGCGAAAAAAACATGTTTTGAAAAACAAAAAAGTAATCAGAAATTTTTGCTCATTTTTTAAATAAATTCATTTTTTTAAATATAATTTCTCGAAATTGCCTTTTTTGTCATCATAACATTTTATAATAATTTCATCTATTATGCAGAAATTCGATGCAGCAAAAAGTCGCCGCCAAAAAGACAAACGTCGCCGAAAAAAAAAATTTTTAAATTTCAAGAAAAATATAATTTTATACAAAAATCTTCATGATAAAAAAATATAAAAAATAAACAAATAAAATTATTTATATGGAAATTAATAAATATTTTTTCAGAAAAAATAATAAAAAAATTTTGACTATATGGCATAAGGTTAAAAAAAAACCCCGAACCCCTACCCCGAACGATTTGGTCATCCCAACCCCGAACCCCGACGCTTCCAACCCCGACAACTCCGAACCCCGACTTTTCCTACCCCGACGTCGGGGTCGCAACCCTGGTTTTTTCCATCAAGTGCTTCCCAAGCAGCTCGTTGATATATTCTTCTCTATGATTTTAATCGCATTTATTGTTCCCTCCCCCGGTAGGGTTAAAACCGTCTCAGCAAAATATAAAAAACTAAAAAAAAATTTTCTTTGTTGACCAAACTTAACAAACTTGGTATCATTCGAAATCGAAAATTTACAATAGCAAATCAAACATGCTCTATATGATAAAAGCGGTTTAAAGGTGATCTGAAAAGATTAAGACTGAAAACAGCAGAAGCATTCAAATGAATTCGGGAAAAATTTCAAGTGTAAAGAATGAAAGAAGGGAGGATTTTGAAGAAAGATACGGTAAATTAAAAGCAATAAAAGAGAGAGGGATACGGTAATGAGTCAAATAATAGAAGCATTACGGTCATTCATAAAAGAAATAAAAACAGGTGCTGCAATTATTTTGTCCATTATACAATATAACAAAAATAAAATAAATTAGGACAATTTTCGCAAATTGCCTTGAAGAATTATTTGCAGTTCGTCATTCAAATATTGGCATTGCGTCTACGAATTTCGACGCAAAAAATTGAACCATCGAGAACAATGAACAAAAATCGAGTGTTTATTGAATTGCTAAATTTCTTTATTGATGAAAAAAAAGGCAAACAGAAAGGCAACAACGAGACAAAGTGTCAACAAAACAGGAAAAAATGCCAAATGTAAGAAAGGAGAAGTCGCGGGCAAAATGAAGGCGAAGCTGCAGCCAATGCTCCAGCTTTTGGCAACAGCCGTTGACCAAATGGAGGGGATGGTAATTAATAGAGTTCGAAATTTTATGAATTTTGCATATTTTTTTGAGCGCTTATGCTATTAAGAAAGGGACTCAAAAATCTCATTTCTACGTTAAATTTTTTTGATTTGGTGCGTGATGCGACATTTGCGCCGCACAGCAAAAATGGACACTTGTGCCGCTCAGCAGACTCGACATTTGCGCCGCGCAATTTGCGCCGCAGACACTTGCGCCGTAGATATTTGCGCCGTGCCATTTGCGCCGCGACATTTGCGCCGCACAGCAAAAATGGACACTTGCGCCGCGCAATCAAAATTACTTCATTATTATCAACAGATTTTACTAAAAATATGAGTCAACGATAAAAAAATAACTAATTTTTAATATGCAAAAATTACTAATCACAAAGATAGACATCTAATTTTTTGTTTTTTGTCAATGCGTACATCAACAACAACTATAGATTCTTTTCTTCTTTATGCACGGTTATCATCTCCCCGTCACTGTTGTAGAAACAGATTTCGTTCAATGATTGGCGGTCAGTTAGACGTTCGAACAAATCGAAGATATACTCGAGAGAAAAATTTTCTCTTTCGACCAAGATTTCGCCACCCGCGATGACGAAATTGATTGGAAAAATGGAGCCAACAAATCAACCTTATCTTAATTAAATTTTTGGATTCATTTCAATTCATTTAAATTAAAAAAATAATCTCAGGTGGCACAGCAGTTTTCGAAAAAGATTTACCGCCCCTCACCCAGCTTGTTCAAAGTAATCAAATTATCGAAAAAATTTCAGTTCTTAAGAAATTCTGTTGTGGCCAGGGATGTGCGAAATTTCATGTCGTTTTCGTGTCATCTCCCTTTTTCGTCACTTTTTGAGTTTTGGGTTTCGTTTTCGTCCGTCAAAAATTTTCGTTTCGTTTTCTAAAACGTTTATTTGGTTTTCGCACACCCCTGGTTGAGGCACAATTCATTAAAAATTTTAACACTAAATAGGTTCATCAAAGAGATGAAAAATGAAGAAGAATACCAAGTAAACAGACTTAGACCGTTTGAAATTGATCACACTCGCGGATTTTCTGATCGTCCACGGCTCAAAAAATACTTGGAAAACGATCAGGCAATAAGGAGACTTGTCGTCGCATATGATGCCAAAGAAAACAAAAATGAGGAAGATTTAATCGGTCACATACATGCACTCCAGTACCGGCTTGGCATGAAAGGCTTCGAAGAATGGGATTATTAATGATTGTTAAAATATGTTAAATTAGAAATTGTTGGATCAATCACATAAATTTTTTAATGAGCGGCGTAAATGTCCCGTTTCGCTCTGCGGCGCAAATGTCGTTTTTGCTGAGCGGCGCAAGTGTCGCGGCGCAAATGGTGCGGCGCAAATGTCCCCGGCGCAAAAGTCTTTTTTGCTGAGCGGCGCAAGTGTCGCGGCGCAAGTGTCGCGGCGCAAATGGTGCGGCGCAAATGTCCCCGGCGCAAAAGTCTTTTTTGCTGAGCGGCGCAAGTGTCGCGGCGCAAATGGTGCGGCGCAAATGTCTGCGGCGCAAAAGTCGGCTAACCGATTTGGTGAAGGTTTTAGTGTATATAAAATGTGTATTTATGGGTTTCAAGAAGAGGTGCATATTTTGCCATTTTTTACATTTTTAGAGCATATTTCGGCAATTTTTTGGAAATTTTCAGAAGAAAAATGGAAAAAAGCGAAAAAATACTTCCATATGGAATGACTTTTTCGTACATATTTCATTTTTTTAATATATTTTGAGATTTTTTTTGAGAATTATAGAAACTTCTTATGAAAAATTGAAAAATAACTTTTTTTGATAAGGTACGCTTAAAATGGATTCTTTTTTTTAAATGAGATATCAAAAATTTTTAAGCATTGAAAACGTTGATTTAAGATATCTTAGGTTCGTCATCGCATTCTTAGTCAAAGAATCGTGAAAGGCCAGGAGTTCGATATAAAATCAGTGCTGCACCTCCTAAGGGAGGAAATTGTGCCATCGGAAATTAAGCGAAGTATTCTTGAAAATCACCCCGCCCCCATTAAGAGCTATTAAAATTTTGCACCAAAAATATACTTGATAACAAACTTGGTCTTCAAAAATATGCTTAGTTTAAATACCTAGATGCGAGATCCGTGATCCGGCACCTCTAATCAGCAGGAACAATTTCCATTACTAGATCAAACCGAAAGAGTTCACCTTTTGGTTTTCAATAAAATTCAAACTCGGTCTATTTTTAAAAAGCGCCATTTTCTTTTAATAAGAGAAATGGCCTGTACAAATTCACCTCGTTCCCGTTGTAAACTTTTGATAATTGTTGAATTTCCGCAAATCGATTGCGCAAAATGTTGGACGTGCCAATAATGTCCTCATTTTGTTTTGCTGCTTTTTAAAAAAAGCCATGTTTTATTGCTTATGAGGGTTTAAAACAACAATGCTTAACTACTGCTGATGTTCGCTATTTCTCTAAAAAAATAATTTTGAACAGTTCTCTTTCATAAAAACATACATTTTCCCGGCGGAAAGGGCGGATGCCGTCGTCTGAAAATTAAAAAAATTCGACCAAAGTAAGACATTTCTCCATTTTATACACAGATAGCCTCGAGCAAACACACTTAAGAACTAAACTATGGTTATTACAATATTTTTGAAGTTTTTGTCCATATTTTTGTTCTTTTCGAAATTCAATTTTTTTTTTGTTTTTAAAAATACATTTTTGGCCAACATCCACTCAAATAAAAAAACAATTTATGAAAATGCCAAAAAATGGATAATAAACAAAAAAAATTCGGAATTTAAAAGTTGGTTAGATAAATTAAGACTAGTTTCAACAAAATAAATCATTTTAATCATCACCAGATCCCCCAAAAAATATCTATTTGTTCACCATTCTCTCATCCAATAAAAAAGGCATTCTCAGAGACAAAAATCTTCACTTCTTTCGCCTGTCAAAACCTCACTGATCGATCACATGATCAGTTAGTACTTTATCATTCATTTTATCCAGCCATTTGGGTGGCAGCAATAGCCGTTTTTCCACACCATCAAGCATTTGAAATTTTGTTTCACCCCTTTGGAAATGAGTCGATGATGACGAAGTTGAAAAGTTGATGATGGGCCTGCTGCTGGTTGTAGTGGTTTGTTCGTGCGGCTTGAACACGGCCAATTTCTTTGGTGCCGGCCGCTTAAAAACTGAAGATGATAATGATAATGGACCGTCAGCTTTTCCTCCCTTTTTGTTGCTTGTG
The DNA here is from genome assembly GCA_004148225.2 of Heterodera glycines. Taxonomy (NCBI): domain Eukaryota; kingdom Metazoa; phylum Nematoda; class Chromadorea; order Rhabditida; family Heteroderidae; genus Heterodera; species Heterodera glycines. The sequence continues at coordinate 454,712 of CP049708.1, forward strand.
CTTGCTGCTGCATTTCCTGTTGTTTCTTGAACAATTTTACTGAATTCTTGTTGCTCAACATGGATAACTGGTGGCTCATTCTGGTAAATTATTGTTGGTGGTGCCGAATTTGTCGATTGTGATGCCGTTTGATTGTTTTGGTTCTTGTCATTGTCCTTCACCGCTTCACAAATTATGGAAAAAAACGCGCAAAGCAGCAAAAAAGGGACAACAACAGTGAATTGTTGTGGCTTCGTCATTGTGGATTATGACTCTTTTTGACTCCACATAATGAAGGATCTCAAGAATTTTAAGATAAAATCTTATCTTACGATGCCAAAGGTTCCATAATTTAGTGGATTTTAAGAAATGTTATGGCAATATTCGATTGAAAAAGCCTAGTGTTTAGAGACATTTCCTGCCAATATTGAGAAATATAAATTTTTTTAATTTCTTTTCCATAAAAATATGATGGTTTTGGGCAGCAATTTCTTTTTATGCTATTAATTTGCCATCTTTTTACAACGCAGCATATTGATTACGTAATGACAAGGCATTAAATTTGCAGTTTTCGAAAGGTTTTTAGCCCCACTTTTCATGCGTTATTACTAGGGCTATAAGTTGTATGCTTTTGCATATTTTTTCTGTGCATATGCTATGAAGAAAGGGGCTCAAAAATAGCATTTCTACGTTAAAATTTTTTGATTTGGTGAAGGTTTTTAGTGCATATAAAAGTATATTTTGGGGGTTTTCGAGAATAAATGCATATTTGGTCATTTTTGCGTTTTGAGAGCATAAACTTTTTTAGTGAATAAATAAATAAATATTTATTTTCACTTAATTCGAATGTCCACTGGTGTAGCGGTAATGGCCAGTCAGCGTTTTTTAAGCCCCAGGTTGGGTTACCGTACATGCAAATTCTTTTTTTCCTTTTTTTGCTTTTATGCCAATTAAATTATCAAAAAATTGTTTATAAAACAAAACTTTTTTTTTTATTTTTGAATTCATTTTTATACATAAAATACTCAATAAAATATTTTTATTCAAATCGACATGATATTTAAAGCATCACTGCGTCTTTATGTTTAATTTAATTTTTTAATTTTAATTGAATAAAATAAAAATAAAAATTTTGCTTCATAAAAAATATTTTTAATATTTAACTTTGCATAAAAAGCAAAAATAACTTGTAAAATGTATTAGCATGCAGAGGATTCCAACCAAAGACCCACAAAAAATTGACTAACGCACTACCTCTAAACCAATATTTACTGCCTTAAAAAACGAAATATTTATTCTTTTTCTTTAATAGTAAAAAACTAAAAACTTTTGGCACGTTATAACTTAGTACTTGTATCTTTACTTAAGAACCATGGGTTCTCTCTCTATCCACCCACCAAATTTCATTCGGATAAAAAAATAAAATTTTTAAATTGCATCCTCAAATGAGTGAATAAGATCATAGTAGGTGGAGAAGCTGATGTGGCTCTAGGAAGTCAATTTTTATAAAGTTAAAGAGAAAAAGAATTGTGTTTCTAAAAATCATGAAAAACATTTTTCCAACGGCTTTGTGGGTCTCAAAACGGGCTTGAAAATACAGAAGAAACCAATTAAAAAGCATAAATTTTTAATAAAAAATTTTAAACCAAAAAAGCGAAAAATCGAAAACTTAATACGGACATGAAGTTTGCACCATTAAGCCACAACATTTCTATGAAATGACTTATTTTTTACTAAAAAGTCATTTTTAATTTTTTTTTTTTTTTGTTAGAACTTTTTGCTAGGAAAAAAGTTCAATCTCGACTTTCAAAAACCGGTCTTTATTCAAATGCATATTTAATCGCTTAAATAAAAAAGGAAATAAATAACCCAAATAAACCTAGAAATATTTATTATTTTTCCGACAAAGATATTAAAAAACCAATTAATTAATAAATATATTTATATTGAATAATATTTTTAGCATGATCATTATTAATTTCTGTGCAATTTTATTTGTTTTAATTTCCCCCGCTTTGTCATCATTTGCTACAATATGCGTAAGACCGAACACTTTTAATTATGTGGGGCGACTGTGGTGTACACGCAATAACATTATGCACATGATTTATGAAGATAAGCCCAACATTTCGGATCAAGAAAGTGGAAGATATTATGCATTATCTTCTGGGTGGATTTAGGCATTTGTGATCAGAATGACACGAACGCAATGATCCAAATCATCAAAACAGACACCAATGAATCGGTTGGTATTGCAAATGGATGCTTATTTGTAATTGATAGAGGCCGGATTAACTATCTCGTCAATTTGGGTTGTTCCTTTAGACTAATTATCGAACTGTGTTGTATACAATAATTTTAGCATGAATACTTCTTCACAGAAAAGTAGCTTCTTCTTTATAATTATCGTACTTCTTATGGCCATAACGTACTAATTGTGCTCGGTTTCGGCATTGAACCATCAGTTTATAAAACATTCCAAGTTGAAATCCACATTCATATTAATCAGCATAATCATTTGTAAGATTGAATAGATTAAGTTCATATTTTTCGCGTTATGTCGTTTCTTAAATGCGCCAGCTCGTATGGGTTTTCAACACATTTTAATTATATGTTATTCAAAGTAACCGAATTAACATAGTTTGAAACATTCAATAGCATTAATTTTCTTTATCATAAATATTTAAGTAATTTATGAAAAATATTATAGCGGCCCATTTTGTATGGCCAAAAATGTTTTCATCGCGAACAATTCATTCGAAATTGATTTGGACGGCACATATTACGGAAGTTCATATGGTCGAATTAGACCAGTGTCAAGACCAATTACCAATGTCGAAGGTGGCATAAGTTCAAATGTCAGAAGGTTTACCAGCAAAAAATTATATAATAATGAAGCCGATGTAAACGTGCAACGCATTGAGGAAGCGTACGAAACTCTTCAGGAGGCAAAAGATTGCAAATCTCTGTTGAAAAAGCACTTTACTGCTGACGTGAAAGACAAATTGAAGTTAAGGAAGACTAAGTCGGGTGCCATTCTGTACGACATCATCAAATCGGGTGTCAAGAATCTAGATTCGGGCGTTGGTGTATATGCTGCTGATTCTGAGTCATATAAAGTATTCGCGCCGCTTTTTAACCCTGTCATTAACGATTACCATGGCGGATTTGGACGAAAAGACAAGCAGCCGCCTTCAGACTTTGGAGACGAGTGTTTAGGCGAATTGAAGAACTTGGACCCAGATGGGAAACACATTCTTTCAACCAGAATTCGTTGCGGTCGTTCCTTGCTTGTGGCTATCCGTTCAACCCGTTGTTGAAGCGTGACGATTATTTGGCCATACAGCAAAAGGTGCGCATGGCTCTTAATAATTTGGCAAAAAACTCTGAAATTGGCGGCACTTATTACCCATTCGAAGGGATGACGAAAGAAATGCAGAAGCAACTCATTGCCGACCATTTCCTTTTCAAGGAGGGCGATCGTTTTTGGAGGCAGCCAATTCAAACCACTTTTGGCCTGCAGGGCGTGGCATTGCATTTTTCACAATGCTAAAAAGACTTTTTTAGTGTGGGTGAATGAAGAAGACCATTTGCGTATAATTTCCATGCAAAAAAGGGGCGATGTTGGCAATGTACTGAAACGATTGATCCGAGGTGTGAATGGTATTGAGAAGCAAGTCCCATTTGCGCGTGACGATCGCCTTGGCTATCTGACTTTTGTCCTTCCAATCTGGGCACGACCATCGGGGTTTACGACCTGTCGAACAAGGCTCGGCTTGGACTCACCGAATTTGAGGCGGTCAAGCAAATGTATGACGGTGTGAAGCATCTCATTGAACTTGAGAATGCGTTGGGTGAATAAGAATCGAACACTATTTGACGCCTCGATAATTGCTTTAATCAAAATAATTGGGTTTTATAGGGGGTCTAAAGAGTCAGAAAATGTAAAGTGGCCGAGTTATCTATTTGATATTTCTTTATTTTTCGGCGTCTGTTTTTGGGTATAAATGAGATTGATTGATAATATAAAAGTTATTTTCGTGAAATTTTAGGACCAACCAATTCCCAATGTCAATGCTTAGAAATTTGGCTTTGAAATTGAAAATTTTTTGCCTATTTTTCAATTTCTTTTTAGTTTTTTTAAAATTCTGACTAGGGATGGAATTTAATGCGCAAAAAAAGGTATAAATTATTATAAACACTTAAAATGAGTTCTGAAAACCCAAAATTGTACAAAATCGGACGTTTCGCCTACTAAGCCAAAATCGGGGGTTTTGCCTGCTGGACATTTCGCCTACTGAATAGGCGAGATGTTCAGTAGGCAAAATGTCAGTAGGCGAAATCTC
>CP049708.1:466028-560032 GCA_004148225.2 Heterodera glycines
AAAAAAATGAGTCCAATTTTTTTTTCTTCAAATTTTTGTTCTTTGCATTATTTCCAGTTTCACATTTAAATTAACCCCTCGCGCCCCATCCATCTCTCCATTTTCTCCCCGCCCAATTTTTTCCGCCCTTTTTTGAAAATTCTGAAAAAAAAAATTTCACGTCACAAATTTTTGTTGACACTTTTGTGAACTGATTTTTACAGAATGGAAAATGAATGACATAATGATTTAATCACGTAGCAAACTTTCAAAAATGCCATTTTTAAAATTTGATGCTCACTGATCAGACACTAAATAAAATAGGGCTGATGTTGTAAATTCCGATTTGATCACCTCCATGCCAAGATAGACTGATCACTCTCGACTTTTGAGACTGTCTCCCAAACCTCACTGACTGATCAGAACACACCGTAAAATCTAGCTCTCTGTCGCCTCCTCTGCAAACACTGATCACTCTTGGACAGAACTATTTTCTTCTTCCCCCGTTGTCTTACTCTCGATCATCTCCTCTACCGAGACTGAACATTCTCGACAGCTAACCATTTTCTCCCTCTTCACGATCAGAACATACTTCGTAAGAGAACTCTATCTCGCTCACGATCACCACCTCTGCTGAGATTGATCACTCTCGACAGAACTATTTCCCTCAAGAACTGTCGCACTCTCGATCGCCATCTTTTGCCGACACTGGCCACTCCCGGCCACTGGGACTGCCCCGCGAGAGTGTCGATTCTCGCCAAACTCGGGTCTCGATTCTTTCATGGTTCTTTTGGCACAACCACTAGCAATTTCACTGCCCCTCTCTGTTGATCATATCACCCCTATCTAACAGCTCACACTCAAACACCCTCTCTTTCTCTCTCTCTCTCACACTCTCTCTTTCTCTCTCTCTGTCTCCCATTTTTCCCGTCTCATCATCAAAAAATGTTGCCGTCAACAAATCGATCGGCAGCCGGGCGGGCGAGCGGCGGGTGACAGCGGACTCTGACCCTATGGGCCCGCGATTAGTGGCCCTAATTACCCCCCCCCCCCCCCGCCGCCGCCGGCGGGGCGATCGTCGCGACACACACACATTTATTTCATCAATATACCGAAATACAAACTCTGTTGTCAACATCATTTTGACAAAGCAAATATAGCAGCGAAATGCCTTTAAATTCGGTTTTAATAAAGCCATATCATAAATTAGTTTTTAATTCCAGAGATAATATTAATAAATGATTAACTAATTTAATTGTTAGCTAATTAATAGAGATATTTTTGAAAAACCGGTTACAGGGATTACACACATTAGTGAGCAAGTTAGTCAGCACCGCCACCGGTGGCGCCGTCGGTCGGGCGAATTGGGCAGGCGGTTCCATCCCCCGCCGGCCGGCGGGACGCCGCTTTTGTCCCACCAATAAAATATGTTGTTGTTATTTGGAAGCGCGCACAACCCCTTGCCCCTTCCCCTCTTGCTGAAAGCAGAAAATTTAGCTCAAATTTTAAGCGGAATTTCCTTCTGGCAATGGGGCGGAAATCCGTACGTTCCTAGGGCCTTGGTCTCGAGTCTCGGCCAATTTCTGGTTTCTTCCAGTGCCAACAAATATATGTATGGGTTGCCGCCAACTCGGCCATGTCCATGTTTTAACCCTGGGCCGTTTAAAATTGTTTCATCCCCTCCCCCTCTCGCAAAGAGGTGTAATATTTTGTCCACCGCCAAACCTCTGCCTTAACAGAGGTCGGGACGGAAACTGTCCGATTCCGCGCTGGCCAGGGACTGATTCTGCCCGCCCCCGTCCGCCTCGTCCCCGGCGGTGCTGCCGTGCTGGTGGTTGTGTTGTTGTTTTTGTTGTTACTGCCCTGCCAGTAGCCGACCCTGCCCGCTTCGCTGACGACAAAAGGACGGACGGAGGGGGGCGGTTGAACGACGGACTGGCGCTCGGAGGACATCCATTTTCCCACATAAAAACAACCTCATCCCCCCCCCCGCCGGCGGGACGGGCGGGCGCGACACTCGCGCACTGTCACCGCCACCAGCACCGGCGCGCCACACATTCCACCGCCACCATGAAAGAGTGATCTGATCAAGTTGGCATAAAGACTTTGTTGATCAGTATCAAAAGTTAGCTTAGCAGGAATTTTTTCAGAATTTTTGGCACACAAAATTTGAGTTAAAGCAAAATAAAATTTTTTGTCCATAAACATATGTATGACCACCTAAAATGGGCGCTATGCCTATTCACTCACGTGTCACTTTGTAAAAATGACAATCACAAATTATCATCATAAATATGTGAGGGTTGGATGGCTGAATATCATCAAAATTGTATCTCTGTTCTGTGAGGGTTTCAAAAACTGTCGGCAAATTGCATTGTCACCGGAATATTATTGTTAGAATTTCGATTTATGATTTTCTGTAAAAAATAGGGCTACAGAATTTTCGCTTTAAGTTTACCGACTGATCGGTTTAAATTGATTATTTCCTCATTTTGAGACAAATTATCTTTGATCAGGGCAGTTCAAATTGTCCAAATTGAGGTATTCGAAATCTTTCATTCAGTGACTAAAACAATTAGCGTTAAGAGACTCAATTTAATTCGCCAATTAATTGAATATTTTATGCGACCTAATCAATTATTATTTCATTGTGTCCCTTTAATTGATCAATTAGTTCTGTTATGTTTTCATTATCATTTGACAAACATTAATTACGAATATCGATATGCTTGGTAGTTATAATAATAAAAAATTCGATCACTTGACACTTTCACACTTTGCGCAATAATTTTTTTACCCCTTTTGATCCGCACATCAATCCTAATCCCAGAGAGTAGATAGGAACCCTGTGATCCGCGATTGCCAAAATGACCAATCGATCGAGCGGATCATGATCTTTTGCATACGGTGATCTACGGTTCCGATCATCGGATTCATTGTTCCCTTATAATGTGGATCATTAATCCAAGGATCCAATCTTTATGTATACGCGTACATAGGCTTATACTAGACTCTCTGGCTTTTGCCCCACTAATTTGGGTTGGTGTGATTTTTTGGAATTCTTCGAAACCGCGCCAAAGAAAAAAATTTCGGGGTAACCGAATTAAATTTCAGGGCCAAAAAAATTCGATTAACCGAATTTAATTTCGTTTTTTTTTGTCAAAAGACCGGAAAAAATGTCGAATTTTTTCTTTTTCCGCCATTCTTTCGAAATTGTGATGCATTTATTTATTCATCAAATTTTTTGTCCATGCTCCGCCGCCGGTGTAAACATGCACCAAAAGTGCACCACCATAAACACTTTTGTCTCCCCCCCCACCCCCAATTCTTCCGTGTCCACTAATTAATCACTTATTTCTCATTCGCATTTTGTACTTTGGTGGTGGTGGAGGTCCGTCTAATGGGAAAAACATTCATTTTTCTCAGCCAATAACAGTTATTTTTCATGGGTTTTTTTTTTGTTGAGCCCGGAACCGGCATTTCGGTAATTAGTCAGGATTTTCTTTCGCTCGAATTAAAAAAATTTTCAATAAAAATCGTGAAAACTTTTTGCACTGAATTTAAATCCGCCACTTTCAAACAAACTCTATTTTTTTTTGCATGGCCCCCATTTGTCCTTGCTTACAAGGACTGTCCTTCCCTTTTTATATTTATCCAATTTTAATTAAAAGGATTATTTTATACAAAATTTGCTTGGAATTTGATTTGGCTTTTCCTGCCAACTTCAAGAGTCTCGAGCTTTGTTGGAGCGAGTACCTTTACACGAATGAGTAAATTGTTGACCCCTCGTTAAGGTTTTAAAGCCCGAAATTTTTAAAAATTCCGGATCAACATCAGAGTTAGCTTTTTTAACTTGGTTCGGGCCAGTTTTTTTTTTGGGGGGGGGGGAATTTCGACTGATTTTGATGAAAAAATGCGCCAAAATCTCAAAATTTGGCTGCTATTTATTTTTTTATATTTTTATTCTTTATTTAATTTTTGCATACTTTTTTTCTGCCCTTTTATGGTCCCGAATTCAATGGTTTCAATCCAATTTTGACCATTACTCTCAATTAATTTCGGGCTTAGTAATTTGGAAACATTGTTAGATTTTTGTTTAGAAAAATCGAATTAAATACCATAATAATGTGTTTTTATTTGACATCATTAATTGTTTTCCATTAGCCCTTCAGATTTTCGAAAAATTTCATTATGTTTTAAGAAATTATTACCAGAAATTTTAAAAAATTAAATTTCCTTTACATTTTCTGTGCCATAAGAAACTTTTTAAAACTTTTTTATAAATTTTACAGGCTGGTTCAGAACACTTAAAAATGCCATCAAATCATCATTCTAAGACTATGTTTAATTTTTTGTTTCCAAGAAACCCAAAATTGTCCGCACTAAAATGTCCCAATTCGCGACTGAAATGCCACAAAAATTTTCATTTTGGCATAGAGTAAGTTTTTTCAATTTGCCTCCTCCAAAAATTTTTTTTACGAATCTTACGAAATTTTCTACTTATTTTTTTTCGTGAAATGTTTATACATATTTATACCTTGTGCCCCCTCCGCCGATTTCGCGTGTTTTTGTTTACTTCAAATTAAACAATCCAATTTTTTTGTACGGTCCAGGTCTCGAGACCAAAACTCTCGTCGACTGTGTCCACTGGGATTGAATCAATTCCTGTGGAAATTGAATCCCCCCGCACCATCTAATTACCTATTTAATGAAATGTGATTGGTGCTGATTGTTTGGACTCACTCGTTAAACTAATGGGCGGGCTGGTCAGGGGGCTGGGGGTAATTAATGTTCCGCAAATCATCTCATTAACAATCTGATACAGAGAGTATCAATATCATTATCATCTCTTCATCATTTGAGTTGTGGTGAATGGGGGACAGTGGGAGGAAGCGTGACGAATCAATTAACCCGCTCACTAATTACCTAATTAGGCAGTTTATGGGCCAATTCCAACCGCACAAACAAAACAACAGCAAAACCAAAAACAAAAAAGTGGTGATAATTGGTTTTCACTTCTGTTCTATAAACAATAATGGTGCATCATTTTTTTTATCAAAGCAATCATTAACTAGTTGTTAATTGCCCAAAATTGGGGGACAATTACGAAATTTTTAATACACATATTTCTCGTGTGAGCAATAATGAGAAGTTAATCCTGAAAAATAAATTTGCTTAATCGACAATTCCTTCGAGAATCAAATTCTCCGATTATTCTTTTTTCATATCGACAATTAAGCTACTGTAAGTAATTAAGAGAATTGACCACTTAAACTTGACCAAAATTGTACAGAATTTTATTAAAATTCTGATTTCGGAAATCCGACGGCTTTTTTCGGCCTTCTGGAATTTCGGATTTCCGAAATTTTAATAGACCAAAATTACGAAAAAATTTTTCGGTCCCTTTAATTAGGCAAAAAAAACTACTGGCCCTCCCCCCCCCCTACTCGAGGACAAGTTTTATTTGTTTCAAAGATCAGCAAACCAATGTTTTCGAGAATTGGGATGATTACCTCGGAAATTCGAGAATTTGAGCAACATATATATTTTTTCTTATCACGCTTCCCTCAAGAACTCGCAACACCAAATTGTGACCCACCAATTAAAAAATGGAGCGGGGGATTCTCGAGGAATTTTGCTCTCGATTCCGAACACTTTCTCGCGCACTAATTAACGTGTGGTGTGATGGTGATGGTAATGTGTGTTATTTTTGTTTATTTGTCATTCCAGTTATCCCCCCCCACCGTTTTTTAATTGCTTTTCACACAAACCGTTGACAACTTTTCCCGCATAAGCTGACGGACGACCACTTGACACTTCCATTAATGATGATGATTGTGATTAGGGGCGGGGGAAGCGGGAGATGTTTTTCCCATCCATCAATTAGTTATTTAATTGATGCTGCGTTCCCCTCCCCCAGGGAGATGTTTTTTTTCTCGCGTTCGCCAATTAATTAATTGATGTGCCCTTCGTCATTAATATTAGTTTATTGGGGATGTTGTTCGGATTTTCATGCCGCCATTTGCTTTTTACTGTCATTAGCTGCTTTAATGAGAAGATTCTGTTGCTTCACTTAATTGCGTGATTAGTACATGCGATTTCGTCACTGGAATAGGTCATCTTTTCTTAATCTTTTAGCACTTTTCTTGCTTTTTTATTTTATCATTTCTCGTATTTACACAATCTCGAGCTCCCAATTTTCGGTAATCAAATTCCAATCTCGAGTCTTGCTTATATTTGTCATATTCTCCGGTTCTTGGTGCAACGATCTCGAGCCCCTGTTACAAAATTCTATTCCCGAGTTTCTTGGTACAAAATTCGTCATGTCTTGATACAAATTTTAATCACCGTGTTTTTGGACAAATTTCCATTCCCGAGTATTAATTTTTTTTTAAAACTTCATCCCCGAATTTTTAGTGCCAAGAATTTTGAATTTAAAAATATTTCTTTTTATTTTTTATTTTTGTAATTTCAAATATTTCTTTTTAATTAATTAATTTTTTTTTAATTGAATTTAAAATATTTCCCATTTTATTTATTCTTATTTTCAAAAAATTGTTTTTATTATTGACACTTGCTTTTTTCCTTTTATTTAAGGCATAATGTCCTCTAAAATCTTTTTCAGTCAAAAAGGACAAGGGGCCGTTCTAAGAGTTTTTTTTTTTTGGAAAAAATGCCAAAATATGGAAATATGGACATAAATCGCGAAATATGGAAAAATTTAGAAAATATGGATATAGAAATCCGTCCTAGAGGCTTCAAACTAAGCTAAAAACATGTTTTTCGTGCGTTTCAGGCCTCCCACAATTTTTGCTGAATTAACTACCCGAATTTTTTTTTTATTAATATTTTGATACATAAAACGCAAAATGCTTATTGAATATTGTTGAATTGTTTTTAAAATAATTTTTGACATTTATTAAAGTGAATTATTAATAACTAATCCCTCTGAATTTAATAATTTCCCTCCCTCTGAATTTTTCCCTGAATTTTCTAGGATTTACTCACCTCATTCCTATACCCACCCCTGGGTTTTCTATGATTTACCACCCCAATCTTCTGAATTTAGCTTGAATTCTCCATGTTTTTTCACCGCCACCCCTCTGAATTTTACACTGAATTTTCCATGATTGATTTGCTCACCCACCCCTATACCCCTGAATTTTCCGAGGTTTACCACTCCAACTCTCTGAATTTACGCCTGATGTTCCATGATTTACCACCCCAATTCTCTGAATTTCTACCCTTGAATTTCCATGTTTTTCTATTCCAGCCCTATGAATTTTCAATGATTTACCACCCCAGCTCTCTGAATTTACCTGTGAATTTTCCAAGATTTTCCACCCTTACCCATAATAATTCCATGATTTACTCTGAATTTTTCAATGTTTTTTTTTTTAATTTTTCCCACGCTTTTACAGCATAATGCAGCAGATCATTCGCGCACATTCGCCCTCATCGTCGCTGATCAGCAGCCCGAGCAGTGCGGGCGCCTCCTCAACATTGCAGGAGGGCGACGGGGTGCGCAAGTCGGGGCCCATTGTGCTGCTGCTGAACAGCAACAACAGCAAGAAGAAAGTGTGTAAAAGATACCGTATTCATTTAAAAAAGTACCGTATTTCTTACAATACAGCCCCCTGAAATAAAGCCCCCCCCCATTGAAGAGGATTGAAAAGCCCTCTCCCCATAAATGCTTCTACGCAAATAATTAATTTTTTCAAACATTTTTTTGATTTTTAAAATAAATTTCAAAAAATCCAGGTCCAGGCCTGGATCCAGGTCTCGAGGAGCCTGGATTTTTCCTGGACCTGGATTTTCCTGGATTTTTGTCCAGGAAATCCAGGTCCAGGTCCAACATTTGATTTTTCAAAATTAATACTTATTTTTCAAAAAAATATAAATTCTCATTTGGTGGCGCTTATGGAAGGCATAAAATTAAAAAATTTTACCTAAAATTACTTTCAAATTTCAGGGACAGTTAATGTACGCGGTGTTGTCAGAGCGTGCGCTGGAACTGCACGAGTCGGAGAAAGCGCAGCGCAAGAAAAAGGGCACCAAGTCAATTGTGGACCTTAGCAAATGCTTCAACGTGTCCCAGCAGGTCAGTGGGTGATCAGAAGGGCAGGGAATTTTGAAAAAACTGATCGGAAAAATGGGAAATGCCGCCTGAAAAACCGGACCGGTCCCGGCATTAAAACACCGCTTGGTTGATCAATCAGTTAAGGTGAAGAAATCGACAAAGTGATCACTGATCAGACCGGTACTAATGGTCTGATCAGTTAGGATTGATCGAGTCAATCACATTAGTGAAACTGATCGGTGATCATTAACGAACTAGAAATCATATATCATGGGTTTAATTTCCTCTATCATATACTCAGCCAAGCTTTTTCTTCCCCTTCAATACCGTAGTTCCCGACATACTGTATTCCAAAAACATGTCCCCCATTTCTCTCTTTTTTGTATGTAAGTAAGTAGACTGAACCGATAATGATACACAGTACCGTATTCAATCTATAGTGTTCCGTACTTTATTTTAATAGTACCCTTACCGTACCGTACCCGCTCTCACTACACTACCGTATTCATTTTCAACTTACTCGTCCCCATTTGCAGAACTGTCCAAAATCGAGGAGCACATGCGTGTGTTTGCTGATGCCGGACGAATGCTTTTCGTTCCGCGGCGAGACCGAGACTGAAACGTCCGACTGGTACTCATCCCTGCTGTTCGCCGTCATTTCAGCGCGGGCGCTGCGCCTTGGCCGGCCCGTGTTTGCCAACGAATTTTTTGGTAAAATTTCTTAGGCTCAACCTGCCCACAGGCCATTTTTGAGTAACCTGGATTTTTTCTAGACATCGATTTTTCTGGATTTTTGTCCAGGAAATCCAGGTCCAACTTAAAAGCCCTGAAAATAGGGGTCTAAAATTCCTAAAATTTAATGGGGATTCCATCAATTTTTCGAAAAAAATAGGTAAAAATTAAAGATTTCGTGTCAATTTTCTGAATGATCCCTCAAAATTCATAATTTTTTTTTTTGATTTTTTTGGCATTATATCCTTTTTAAATATTTTTACTTATTTATTTTTATTTGTACAGAATGCGTTTGGGACGTTACTGTATGGCCAACACAGCCAAAGTTGAAAATCTCGCCCCAAAATCCGGACAATTCGCCAAACATTTGTGCCAAACTGCACCATCTTGACCTGAAGGGCAAGAAGCGGCTCTGCTTTTATCCGCACACAATCATCCTTTGGTGGGTTGGCAAAATGTTCAAGTTCAAAAATTAGAGTCTTTACATTAATTGACTGGTTTTAATTAATTGTTGAGCATTAACTAATTAGCCTAATTAGGCTCTAATTTCGTCATTCCGTCCAGTGACCTGTCTTCAAACAAAAATCTTCTTAAATAATTTGTTTAAAAAACATGGAAATTTTTAAAGAGAATTTAACAAAAAATTTGCGTTTTTATTATGAAAATGAAGAATTTCTTAAATTTATTAATTTAATGCTTAGAATTAATCATTGGTAATTTTACCCACAAATTTTTCGAAAATTGAAAAAAATTCGCTTTAATTAATGACAATTATTTTAATGCCTGCCCTTTTCAGCAATGTTGGCATTGAGCCGGCACTCTCCGGGTTGCCAAAGTCGGGCATGTGAGTTTTTATAAATTAAATTTAAAATTATTTAAATTTTTTAGCCCTCCATTTCGGACCACAGATTTTGTTGAATTCTCACGCCATTACATTGCCTCATATGGGTCCCAAGAAAAATTCTTCATCATGCGCATTGGGCGCGGCTCGCCGATGGGCTCATGTGAAGTGAGTGAATTAATACACAAACACTGATCAGAAGCGGCCAGGTCTGATCACTACTGATTCGATGATTATCAAACTTTCTGCCCATTAGTGATCATTTATCTTAAGTGATTAATGCATGTCCTAATTAGTTCATCGATCACTATGTTCGGTGATCTGTCTGTCAGCTCATTCAAACCTCATTAATTAGTGCATGTCCTAATCAGTTCATTCAATGGATCAGTTTGTGAATTCTAGTGATATATCAGAGACTGTCTTAATTAATTAGTGCATGATCAGTTCATCGATCACTCTGTGAACTCTTTGATTCATTTCAATCATCTATCTGCACATTCTTTGGTTTGTAGCAGGACTAATTGAATTTTGAAATTCAATTTTTCAGTTGCTTAATTAATTAATGAAGCGTATTCTTTAGTTATTTAAGTTGAATGTTCAATGACCGGTTTAGTTGAAAAGTTGATCATTCAATTAATTATCTTTGATCACTAACCGTTCAACAAACAACTTATCTTATCTTCAATAATCATTCAAAGCGTATTCTTTGATCGTTTTCTGATCATTGACAAATTCTTAGACCAGTTTGTTGTTCAATTGACTACATTCCTTGGTTAGTTAACTGATCAATGATCTTTTAACTGAATGTTGATTGTAATCAGTCATCTTCATCTCTCAGCTGATCACTGATCGGCACATTCTTTGATCATTGGTTCACTGATTATCTCCAATCAGTCGGAAACTCAGATGATCAATGATCACATTCTGATTGATAAGGCAAACATTTCTGATCAGTGAAAATCAATAAATATATGATGGTGATCTAACTATTTTTTTCCAAGGCATGGATCCAATGCGAGTCGGAGGAGACCGCTGCCGATGTGAAGAACAAATTGGCGGACATCATCAGGCGCGAGACGGAGAAGAAGCAGTGCGCACTGCTGTAAGCCGTGCCAAAACTTTAAAAAAATTAACAAATATTTGGAAAGGTTGAAATTTTTTCGCAACATGGCGTTCGGAAAAGCAAATACTTTTCAAGGACATTCATAGGAATTCGTACATTTGATTTATTTTTCCATGGATTATAGTGCCAAGTGGGACAATTCGTTTTCCAAAGAAACTTTTTTAAATTGCATTCTTATAGTTTTTAAATTTTCAAATTTTCTTACGAAATTCTCAGAATTTTTAAATCCAAAGCTTTTAAAAATCATTAGGGTTTTCCTCGTGGGATGGAAATTTTAGAAGTTCTTACGAAATTCCCTGAATTTTTTTTCAACAAATGGTTTTAAAAACCCATTACCCGAAAATTTTGTGGAATTTTTCCAAATTTTAGTGCCCTCGGCAACATTGCCAAGGGGGGCGGTTCCTCCCCTTCATTCTCCAATGGCACCGCTTCCCAACAACGGCACCACCAACACCATCACCATGCTTTGCCCGGCACTTCCACAACCTATGCGGCGCCATTGACCACAACTGCTGCCGCTGTTGCTGGCGCTGGTGTTCCCGCCAGCGGCACGGCATGTTCTGGCGGCCAAATGGCGGCGGCTTCGGTTGCTAATGGGCAACCCGCGCAACATTCCGTGGCGGCTAATGGTGGCGGCTTCTCACACCAAAATCGTCCACCGCCCGAGTTGGAGACGATCAGTGAGGACGAAAAGCAGCAACTTGAACAGCAACAGCAACAACAATTTGCGGGCGCGGAACAGCGGTCGCCCGCCACGTCCGTGTCCTCCTCGTCAAATGGTGCCGGCGGTGCCGGAAGCGGTCCGCAACAACAAAAACGGCACAACCACCATGGTCATCATCATTTGAGCCAAAGCGCGCGCGAGAAGCGGTTGGAGTTGCGCGAGTGCAAGGCCAAGGTGGGCACGGCACTGTCGAAAATCCAAAAGCGCGGCACACGAGTTTAAAAAAAAATCCTGCAATTCAAAAACACGACACGGACCCCTAGAATCCGGAAATAACCGGATTTGTAAGGAAAAGCGCAACCCGGCGCGGGAGATTGCCATGAAGCATGGCTTACGGGACTCTCGACACCAAACACAGGGGCACAAATGGGTGTTCATCGAGAGCAGTTTTGTAACCCTTAAAATCTGTTCGAGACTCTCGAGAATAAATCGCTACTTAGTTGGTCTTTGAACCATCATTCAAATTAAATTGTTTGTATTATATTCTCTTTTTTTTTGGCTTCGGAGTTTCACTCTACAGTACCCTTGACTGTCTTACTCTTCGTGTGCCTAACATATTTAAATAACCAGCTACGATAGTTGCACAGCTTGAAAATATTGGGCAATTTCCATTGCCTTAATTACAGTATCTGTCAAATTCTCGTTTTCCTGAAAACACCCATTACAGTACCCGTAGAATCTCATTGCAGTACCCGCCGGATTTCTGGTTTTTTTTTAAGTTCTAAAATTATCCCCACACAGGTGGACTCGCTGGAGGAGGAGGAGCAACGATTCCGGGAACAACAGCAGCAAAGCTATTGCGCCGCGGCGATCGCCAACGGCGAGTCGCGCTGGCGACTGCACAACTTGTGGGCCACCGCAGCGCCCACAACCGCCGCCACAGCGAGCGGAAGCTTGGACGGCGCGGCGAGCGTCGCCGCCGCTGGCGTCTGCACGAGTGCGAGCGGCGCGCTGATGATGTCCCACTCGCAGTCGCGCCCCGCCTACCTGGGCTGCGCGGCGACGACGACCGCGGCGGCAATTGACGGCGCCAAACTGTTCCGGCGACGGGGTAAGCCGCGGCGGTCCTTCGCCCCTTGCCTCTGTCCTCGAAAAAACAGGATAAAAGCTATGTTCCGCGACTCGAGACTTGCTCAATCAAAATCCCGAGACTCAAGACCTGCTCTAGGCTAGATCCCGAGTTTTGGTGCCCAGGCTCGAGACCGAGACTCTTGAGACCTACATCTGAGCTAGGTCCCGAGACTCAAGACCTGCTCTAGGCTAGATTCCGGGTTTTGGTGTCTAGGCTCAGGACCGAGACTCTTGAGACCTACGTTTGAGCTAGGTCCCGAGACTCAAAACTTACTAGGCTAGATTCCGAGATTCGAGATCGAGATTTTCGAGACCTACTCTAGGCTGGCAAGAAAAAAAGGTTCAATGCGCGCCATTAGGTTCCGCAACCAGCATGGACAGCAACAGGTCATCGTCGTTGCGTGCCAACAAATCAGAACAACAAATGGAGTGCCGTAATTGGGCCCGAAAATCGCCGTTGGAAATCAACAACAACGGCATCAATGAGTGAGTTTCGTCATTTTGAAAATCCCTGGAGGAAAAACCGGCAAATAAGTTCTGTCGGGGAATTTCCTCCTCTTGATCCCCGCTTAAAAGTGATAATGCTATGATATTGCCATTTATTGTATAGCTTTGACATCCGCTGGATAAACCGCACCGACTCGTTGAACATGTTGGGCGCCGGTGCCATGGGCTGCTTCTTCTACGGCGCTGAGGAGGAAACGGAGGACAGGTGAGCTCTGAAGCTCTGATGCTCTGTGTGTTGTGTGTGTTGTATAGTACACCATTCGTGGTCAGAATTACGGTAATTGGTCACCATCCCTTAGATTCTGATTGACTGTATTTGTTAGGTTACTGTATTTTTGAATCGTATCGAACCCATTAAGCATCCCTCTCCCCCTCTGTTCTTTGGTCACGGAATGTTATCTCACTTGTGCCTGTTAACATTATTTGATTGATTGGACGAAAGGCGATCTAATTTGATCAATCCCACAGTTTTGTTGACCAATGTGCAAAACTATTAAGCCAACTAGATCAATCAGGTTTTGGTTTGATCACTTCCTCGCGAATAAAACTGATTTCGAATTTAATCAATTTTCAAGCCGATTAACTATGTTTGATCATTGATCAAATTCGTTTGATGGGATTTTGATCATGTAAATTGCTCCCCTGGTCGATCACTTTTGCTCTCATTAAAATTGCTCCTCTGATCGATCATTTTTGCTCCCTTTCTCTTCCAGCGGTGGCACTCTCCGCATTCCATGCGCTGACGGGGAGGAGAACAATTCGCAGGAGAACTCGCGTTCCGCCTCCTCGCTTAACCTGTCCGCATCCGCGGTCAGCACGGCACCACAGGCCGCGGCGACAACACCGACGGCGACGGCGGCGCCGGGGGCCGGCGCTTGCATTGTCGAGGCGCTGGTCGAATGTCATGCCGAGGCGGGCGCTGAAGAACTGAGCGCCGACGACGACGACAATGACGGCCCATCGACGCAGCAACAGATCACACTGACGGCGCTAGGCGCGCCGACGGCGACGAAGCCGGACAATGGCGACGACACTTCCACCGAAGAGGAGGAGACGGCGGCGCCGGATGATGGAAAAGGTGAGAATATGTTGGGCTCGATTGATCATATTTTATTTTCGGATTTGTTTAACGGGACAAATCTGAAATCAACTAACTGGGTCTAGCCTACCGCGCTTAGCTAATTGAGTCCAGCGCTCCCATTCGAATTTTGTTTGGTTTTCTTTTTACTATAGAGCTACGCCCCGACTCCTTGGGGAACAAATTCTCGGGGAGCGCGGGGGAGGGCAGGTCCCTCCCGGGGAGCGTAGACCGGGGACCAGGCCTAAAAAGAGACGGGGATTTGGGACGGGGAGCGCAAAACTATCAGAGATCATGGACCGTTGGGGAGGGCAAGTCGGAGATCGGTGAGGTTCGGGGCTTAACCTTAGCTTACGGGCATTCTCTGTGACTATCAAATCATAATAAAATATTAGAATTTCTCTTTGAAGCAGCACACCGCGCCGCACAACACATTGATTTGGCCACGGTCCGTCGCCGACAAAAGCAGCAACAAAAACAAGTTGGAGGAGGACAACATGACGATGATGACGACGACGAGCATGAACATGAACAGCAGCAACCCGTTGCTGAACAACAACAATGGTTGCGACAACGTCAGCAACAACTGTTGTTGGCCAACACCGAGTCGTCCAGTCAGGAGGCGGCGGATGAAGCTGATCAGAGCTGTTGCTCATCATCCATCGCCTCGTCCAGCTCCGTTACATGCCGTGAGGAAGTGTCGGGTAAATTTTATTTTCGAAATTTATGGGGGAAAAAATTTGGGAAATTTTTCTCCAAGAAGCGGCTTGAAAAGCAAAAAAAAAAACGTTGATTTATATGGACCGGACGCACTTAATTAAAAAGCCTTAGCGACATCACTTATTAGGGTATTAATTACCATTAATTAATTCTTACCCGCACTCGTTTAGATTTTAATTGCCATTAATTAATTCCCTGCCGAGTGTTAATTAGCATTAATTAATTCCTACCCGCACTCATTTAGCTTCTAACTGTCATTAATTAATTCCTTCCCGATTGAATATTAATTAGCATTAATTAATTCCTACCCGTTCTCATCTAGCTTTAATTACCATTAATTATTCCTAGTCCGCACTCATTACCATTAATTAATTTCAGCCGACAACAATTTGGTGACAGCCGTTTCATCTTCCACTGTTGCTGCTGCTGATCATTTTTGCCACTCTCAACAACAAATGCCAAATTCGTCTGTTGCCGAATTAGCGGCTTCTGCTGACCCATTGGCATCGTCGGCATTGGCACATAAACCGGCTTCTGCCGTTGTTGCTGTTGATGAACATGACTACACTACCATGGACAAGGTCAGCTGTTCGTCCGACTCATTCTCCCACTTGCCGGTGCCGCAACATTGTGAGTTTTTTTTATTGGCATTAGTAGTTAATTAACTTTTTTGGCATTATTTAAAAATATTTTGGGAATTCTACTTTTTTCTGTTTAGACAATTTAAATTTTGTCATTAATTAATTAATAGTTTCTTGGGTTTAAAGTTAATTAATCTTTTTTGTAAACAGTGGCAATTAATATAATCAATCATAACCACTAATTAACATTCTTTTACTAATTTTTAGGAATTTATTTTTAAGGGAATTTATATTTAGTTTTCTTTTAAATTTAATTATCCATTTTCTGCTTTCTCAGGGGATCGTCAACATTCGTCAATTGGAATTGGCGGCTGCTGCCAAGAGGAAATTTGTTCCTGTGCCAGCGACAGTGGGGACAGTTGCTACTCATCAATGGTCGGTCATTAAATTTGAATAAACTTGCTGACTCATTAATTAATTAATTACTAATTAACCAATTAGTTAATTAGGGCCATATATGTAATTACTAAAAACAGTTCGTTGCCGCTAATTGCCCAGTTAATAATTAATTAGTATCGATTACAAGGAAGGCTAAAATGAATTGTGGTGTTAAACCAAAAAACTGCGCTAAATATATATTTTTTGATAAATTTTTATGGCATTTTGCCCAAAAACTTTTTTGTTGGCACTTTGCCAAATTTCCTGCTATTTGTGTATCATTTATCCGCTGTGCCATTTCAGGCAAATGGTCAGCTGAATCCGCGTGCCTTTTCCTTCTCGTCTACCACCGATGGCGGCGGCTCGGCTGGCAGCAGTGGCATTGGCTGCGCCGGCACCGGTGGCGCAACAGTTTCTGCTACCGCTTGCGCGGCACGGACCGCCGCAACGCTCGCCGGACGCATCAGTGGCGGCGGCTGCAGTGGACGTGCCGAAGGCCGTCATTGGACAATGGCCAGCGGCGTGGTGCCGGGCATGGCGGCCGCAATGCAGCAGCATCACCGGAACTGCGCTGCGAATAATGTGCGCATGATGATTTATTGTATATTTAGACTCGCAAAACCCGGCCCGGACCCTGTTCAAGAAAAGTCCGGGCACCGACGCTCCAAAATCTAAAAAATCCGGCACGGACCCGCAAAATCTCAAAAAGTCATGCATTGTCCTCTCTTCCCTAAAAAGAAATGAGGCGCTGGCCCGAAAAACCCGTCATAAATCTCAAAAAATCCGGCACCGATTCCAAATTACTGTATGGATTTCCCAAAGCTCAACAAATCCGGCACAGACCCGCAAAACTAGTTTCTAAAGTTTCTAATGATCCTAAATTTTCACCATGATCAAAGACTGACTTCAAGATTTCCTTGATAAGTTGAATATTTCAGCAACATCATCATTTCTCACCGCGCAGCCATCAGCAACAACAGCACCAACAACACCATCAGCAAATGACAAACAGCATGAACGGCTCCAACATGATGATGATGGGACATGGCTCCACAAATTGTTGGCCCCCTGAATCGTCCTCCTCCTCACGCTTCTCCATGGAAACGTCGTTGATCACACCGTTGGAGGAGGACGAAAAGCAGGTGGCAGCATTATTAAATGTTTTTAATTACAGAGATTAATTGGTTAGGATTGGGAGGACGGGAAGGAATTTCCCCGAGGCATTTTTTCCGGTTCCGCTAATGAGGGATAATTAGTGATTTTTCAATATCTTCAAAGTTGGCCAATTTTAAGAGTCAATTTTCGAGTCAAAATTTTATTGGCTCAATTGGGAGCAACTCTTTTCGCTCCTATCTTTTCGCCCTTGAAAAACTTTGAAAAAAATTTCAGCAGAAACTTTTCAGAAAAAAATCTTAGAAATTTTTTATAAGAAATTTTAAAAAAAAGTATTTGAAATTTTTTGCGATTTTTTTCTTTATTTTAATGAATTACCAAATACTTTTTTAAAAAATTTCCAAAAAAATTGCTGAAACTGAATTTTTTTTTCTTATAAAAAAATTCTAAATTTTCCAAAAAAAAAAAACTGCCAGTTTCCCCTAAATTTTTTAAATTACATTCCTATTATTTTATAGATCGGCTTCATGGACGAGGAGGAACGGGACAAGCTGTGCACGGAGATGAGCCAACAACGGGTGGGCGGCGGCACGGAGTTGCGCAAGCGGGCATTCTCGCTGGGCTCCAAGTCGTGGATAACGTAAGGAATTAATTAATTAATAAATATTCATTATTTCTCCTAGACATTCAATTTTTGTCGGGTAGTAGTGAGGGTTTAGCCATGATCGTCCAACTCGAGGCCTTGAAAACTAAAAAAACGAAAATCCTTAAAAAATAGTATAATTGCAAAGAAAAAAAAAAGTCTTTAAAATTTATCAAGTTTAAGTTTTTTTTATATTTTCCAAATGTTTTTAAGCAACTTTGGCGACAGATAGAAAAACAATTTTGTAAAAAAATTCGTTTTTTTTCCTGAAAATTCTCAATACTTGGTAAGTCTTAATTTTCTTTGTCGGGACGAAAGACCTGCTCATTGTCAGTAAGAGGGGGTGCTCAAAAATTTAGTTTTTTTCTGCTTGATTTTTCAAAATTTTCAAAATTTATTTTACCCATCTATTTTTTTTCTTCAAAAATTTATTAATTTGGCGAATTTTAGGGGTTTAAATTCTACAAAATTTAAACAAAATTTTCAACCTAAAATGGACCTGATCGAATTGCCATTTTCCAGAAAACCGTTCCGTAAACTGTCCTCAACGCATCACAGCGCTGGCAGCGGCGCCAGCAGTTCGGCACACCACCACCATCAGCAACAACAACAACCAATTGGTGCCACCACCAACACCTCTGCTGATCATCATCCTCATCATCGCCAGTTGCACAACTCGGCGGATTCGGCACGCTCGTGCACTTCGTCGTTGGCCGGCTCAGTACATGCTGATCTGTCCACGACACCGGCTGATCAGCTGCACAACAGGTGGGGCGGGGATCAGAGTGAGTCATAATAGAAAGGTGGAAGTGAAACCGATCGATCGAATGCTGTCTATTACATGAGTATGTGTGATCAGAGAAAGAGAGAAGCAAGATATGGAAGGGAGAGAGGGAAAGAGAAAGGAAGTGACCAGAGG
Organism: Heterodera glycines; assembly: GCA_004148225.2. NCBI lineage: Eukaryota > Metazoa > Nematoda > Chromadorea > Rhabditida > Heteroderidae > Heterodera > Heterodera glycines. The sequence continues at coordinate 484,578 of CP049708.1, forward strand.
TGCGATAGGACGAGAGAAAGAATCAAAAAGTTGACTAATCATCCGTCATTTATACGATCAGCAATGTGTCAGAGAGGGGGAGGGGGCAATAGAGAGAGAGAGGGGGTTCGAAAATGGAGACACGCAAAACATTGATCAGGCAGACAAATAAAGTGACTGAACTGATCATTAACAATGTGATGAGAGAAAGAGAGAGAGCAGACAGAGAGAGCAGAGAGGAGTGAGAGAGAGAGAGAGAGAAAGCAGAAAATGAGAGAGAGGAGAGAGATGACAAAGAATGAGTCAGACACATAGGTATTTTGATCAGTCGTTGCACCTGATCAGACTTGAGTGGGAGTAGCACGACAGGATAAGAGTGACCAGGAACTTACTTTTCTGTTTGTTCAGCAGCAGCCAGACTCGGCTGTCCCATCGGCTTGGCTCCACCTCGTCATTCGCTTCCTGCTCAATCACTGGGCACCAAAATCGGTAAAATAAGGAGGGGCTCAGTCGATTGGACATCAATTTGCTGTCGTATTTAATAATAAATTAAAATTGAATTTGATTTGCAGTTCGGACAGTGTTGGCTCCAGTCATTCGGTGGCATTTTCATTGCCTGGTGGTGGTTCCAGTCTGCTTACACAGAAATTGTTGCGCAAAAAACAGCCTTCAGGTGAATGAATGGGAGATGATTGATCCAAAAAAAAATGTGTCCCGAATCTCCCAACTTTTTTCGATCCAACCCCTTACACCGGTTGTCGACATGTCCGTGACTGAACTTCTCCTAAGGCACATGAAATATCCCTTGATCACAAAAAAAAAAAAAAATTCAGAAACGGAATTCCTAGGCACCAAAAATTTTCGATATAATGTTCAAAATTCCGATTTTTCGGACTCGGAAATTCCTTCCCCTCCCTGGCCCAGGGTTCTAATACTTGAAATTCAGTTTTTTTTTTAAATTTAAATTAGCTAAATTACTAACTTCTCAGATGATCATTTTCGGAGTGATGACCTTGTTGAGCTGGAATTCATGCCACAAAAAAAGCAGCAGCAACAATTTGGTGGAGTTAATGGCACACCGGCAGCGATGCCGGTGCCATTCTTGACAAATTTCACCCATCATTCGGCACAATGTGTGCCGACAACGGTCAATGAGGACGCACTGCGGAGCAGTCCAAGGTGGAGGAGGCCAGCAAAAATTCTGATCAATTGGAATTAGAGTTTTTGATCAAAATCGTTATGTTTGCCAACGAAATTTTTTTCAAATTCTCGATGGGCTTAATTGATGATTTTCTTATAGAACCACTTTTCTGAGATTTTTTTGTTTTGGATATTTCTAGGTTTAAAAAAAATTTAATATTTTTCGGGTGGGCGGGGAGGGAGGAAACGGCGGGTGGGTGGGGCAGATGAGCTTGGTCCCTTTTGCATTCATCATCGAATCTAACACCCCTTAAACAGGGTAGCCAGATCTGAGGCTTTAGCCTCATTTTATGGGTTTTTGATAGGTCAATGAGGCTAAATTTTCAAAATGAGGCTTTGAGGCTTTTTATAGTTTTTTGAGAAATTTTGAGGCTTTTGGGGAAAATCGTCAGAATCTGTTAAATTTTATGATTAATTTTGATAAATAGGCATAATGTTTGACAATAATTTAATAATTTGGGTTTTTAAAAAGTGTCAAAACGAAAATCTCACCCAAATTTTCCAAAAAATTTTGTTAAATTTTTCAAAACAGAAAATAAACAATCTTTTTCCAAAAATTCACAAAATAGAATTTTTTTTTTCAATGAAAATCTGCTAAAAATATGGTCAAATTCTTAATTTTCTCCCGGCGGTGCCTACCGGCACCGCCGGACCCTAAAATCCTTTATTTTCTTAAAAATTTGCTCAAAAGCATAAAATTTGGCCATTTTTGTGGACAAATCTGTTAACAAATCGTATTAGAAATCACAAAATTTTTCCCAGCGGCGCCTATCGGCACCGCCGGACCCCCTTGTTCCCCAAAAGTTTTTTGGAAAAAGCGCCGCAAAAAAATCACTTCGATTTTTCATGCTCAGAATCCCACAAAATGCTTATTTCAAACAAAAAATTACCCAAATTGATCATGGAAAATCAAAAATATAACATTTGAACATTTTAAGCGTGTTTTGAATAATTTTTGTAGAAATGAGGCTTTTTGACCCAAAATGAGGCTTTTTTGCATGTCAAATGAGGCTTTTGAAAATTTTAATCTGGCTACCATGCCCTTAAATATGGTCGAAATGGTTAAAAGAAGGATGGAATTTTCCAAAAAAAACCTTTTTTTAGATTTGTCTATTGCTTCATTTAAAAGAATTTTTTTTGAAGAAATTTATAAATTTAAAACAAAGAAATTTGAAAATTGAAATTTCTTTTCGCAAAATAAAATTGTTTCACCGCTAAATGATCAATGATTATTCCAAATTGAAAAAAAAACCAAAACATTTTGCAAAATGACAGAGCGCGGACGTCAAGCTGTGATGAGCACAACAACAACAGTCAGCAACACCACCACTGCCAGCAGCAGTTGGCCACGTTGCACCAACTGCATCAGGCGAAGAGCACGCCGCTGACCACGAGCCGGACAAGCGCCAGCATTGGAGCCGCGTTTGACCGCAGCGTTGGCACTGGCGGAAGCCGGCACCAATCGCACCAGCAACAGCCGCAACAACAACAACAACAACGGCATCACCATCGGGCATGGACCGGCACGACCGTTGCAGACCAACATACAGCCGAAAGAGCTGGCACAAATGCCACTCGCTGGACATCACAGGTGAAATTTGTTGACGAAATGTCTCTTTAAGTTAGATGGTGGGGATAAAATGACGACTAGGTTTAGGGGCAATTTGTCTACCCAATATGGGACAAAATGCCGACACAGCAAAGGTTTTATACAAGTTGTCCTCGAGATATGACAAAGTGCCGACACACATAGGATTCGGGCAATATTTCCCCAACACTAAAATGGACAAACCATCTAAATAATAGCCAACCAACCGAATTACATTCAAAGATTTTATTGGCACTTTATCAAATTTCAAATATTTAAAATGTACAGGACCATTTTCCGACAATTTGTCAACAACCGCAACAACAACAACAAAAGTTGCGCCCCTCCGAGTCATTCATTCGCTCCATACAGCAGCAGCAACAGGAGTTGAAGCAGCAACAGCAGAAGAACACCTCCAACACCATCCCCAGCAACAGTCGAATGCATAGACGGCAAAAAAAGAGGTCGAAATGGCATACTCTCGACAAATGTGTTTCACTAGTCTCGATTCTTGAGGCCAATTAAAAAAAATCTTTGCATAATTCTTTCAAGAAAAACATAAAAGAAATTTTTTGAAGGAAGAATTGCAAGAATTGAAAAAAAATTTAAATTTTTTTCAATTTCATAAATTTTTTAAATGTATTTTTTGAGACTTTTTTCTTTTAAAATTTAATTTTTTTTGTTTTTTGTTTTTTACATGTTATTTTGGAAACGGGATGACCCTTGGATTTTTTCCTTTAATTTTTCCATCTATTTTTTTCAAGGAAGTTACAAGAAAATTTGCAGGCAAAATTGAAAAAATGTTTTAAAAAATACGGCGTATTAAACGGGAGCAGCTTTCTTGAAAAGTTTCAAAGTTTGAAATTTAAAAAATTTTTGCTAACTTAGAAATTTTGGGAAATGAAGTGCACCCGTATTAAACTATTATTAATTTCATTAATTTTTCAAATCAAATTTTTTGGTAATTTTTTCTTAGAAAACTTAATTATATGTTTTATTATTATTGAAACAGAGAGTGTCAGTCTCCCCCCGATTTTTTCTGGATCATCGTCCTCTCCAAATTTTTTCCAAATTTTTTTTTAAACGAATTTTCCACTTTTTCAGGTCCGATTTTCCGCTGCAAGAAGTCCAATGCTTCATCGCACCGGCGGAACGTGAAAAAATTGATGCAGTCACCGCACGATCGGACCGCGACAGTCTGTCCATGCGGTCGCAGCGAAGCGGCAGCGGAAGCACCGTGCGTTTTGTTGGCTTTATGCCAAGAAAAAAATAATAATGACGCCATCACCAGGGTTGTGCCGTCCAAATCCCAAAATCCGACCCCTTTTTCTCGTCCCCTCAAGTCCCGGCGCTGGCCTGAAATTTTTACTGTCTCGAATGCTAACTTTTCTGGCCGCATTGACCTGCCTGAATTCCTGAATCCTGGCACGACATTTTTAAGACCCATGACAATTTCTGGTTACCATAACCACAAGCCCTAACTTTTTTTTTAGAATTTTAAAAATTTTCAATTTTTAAGCAGATGGGGCTTACATAATCATTAAACGCTGATTAGTTAATTAGTGTTAATAAAAATTTGCAATTTTTTCAGTTTGAAACAATCCAAGAATGTGGCGGCTCCGTTGGTCCAAAACGGGACAGCCGGACGAGCATTCGTCATCCATCCAGCAGGTGTGTTAACTTAAAATCCCAAAATCTTCGGGTTTTTCAAAATCCCGGCTTTAACGGCAACCAACATTTAAACTGGTGGACAGTTAAAAAATGCCAAATTAATAAAAAATTTAAAAAAAAATTAACTTTTCCCTAATTTTCAAGGCCTCCCTCTTCAATTGCTTCGGCTGACTCACAGCAGAAATTGCACCAAATTGTCAACAACAACAACACTGAGGAGGACGAATACATTCTCAGCAGCAAACAATGAAAAATTCAATTTCAAATTTTATTATTTATTTTTATTTTTTAATTCCGAAAAAACACTTCTCATCCCTCTTTCTCACTCTCTCATTTTATAATGTTCTCTCTCTCTCTCTCTCTCTCTCATCTCTCGCCGTTTTTTTTTTGTCTTATTGTCTCACCAAATATAACACTATTTATTTTTCGTATGGACCAATGAAAATATTTTTTTCAAATTGAATATGCTTAAAATCCCCAATATTTTTTTTTATATATTTATTAATTTATTTTTATTTTGCCAACAATTTTATATGAAAATGTTTTTTGTTCCCTCTCATTTCATTTTTTTGTTTTGTCACTTTATTTTTATTTTGAAAATAAATGTTTCCGTCAAATTTTGGTTTTCAATTTGCTTCTTCAATCCCATCCAACTCCATTGATGCCGTCATTAAACTGCTTGAGGATGAAGCTGAAAATGGAGAAAAATTATTTTTAAACAATTAATTGGTAATTTGCGGGTTTTTGTCGACTTTTACAAATAAAAGAAATTGAAAATTCTTTCAATGGGTTTTCAATTTTTCTACTTTCAGTTTTTTTAAAGGAATGTTTTTTTTTGCACCCAAAATGGCAAAAAGTTGAACCTGGATTTTTTGAAAAAAACACAATCTCTACCGAAAAAAAACCGACAAAATAAATGTTCTCAGAAAGCATCAGCTGCTGTCGTGTAAAAATAGCGCAATGGTTAAAGCGCGCCACAGAAATCCATGATTGCGGGTTCAGCCCCACGAGCACGCATTTATTTTTATTTAATTTGACATGTTTCCACACAGATAATTCAAATAATTATTTTTTGGTAAAATACCTAACTAATTAACCAAACAATAATAATTAATTACAGTTAATTCGAGGCTCGGATTGGTCTATCAAGTAATATAAAAAAAAGTTGCGCTATTTTTTTATTAATTCACAAATAAAAATTTATTTTATAAATTCTTAATAAAAAGAGAGGAATAAATGATTTTAAAGAGCATCTCTGCTGTCGTGTAAAAATAGCGCAATGGTTAAAGCGCGCCACACAGGTTTAATTTATCGCGGGTTCAATTCCGTCTGCACGCAGTTTTTTAATTTTTAATTTGATGTTTTCTCGCAGAAAACATCAAATATTTAACTATGTAATGTTCTCCTGTAAGCCTTGTTTTTCCTAGACCTGAATTTTCTTGGAATTTTGCCTAGTATAGAACCCAGGTCCAGGCTGTTTTCAAAAATATCCAATTAAAAAAAAATTTGCAATCACCCTGCAACAGTCTGTCGACTCGCTCCAGAATTTGCATCTTTTGGCTGCCCGAATTTGGCATTTTTGTCTTGGTTGTTGCTTCATCTGTGGCATTTTGTTGCACTCGGCTCCAACTTTGGTCAAATTCAAGCCGATAGGCGCCCTCAAAATGCATTTGTCGGCACGCTAACGCGCACTCTCCGCCCCATTCATCGGGCGAAATTAGGGAAAAGAAACGGCGGCGGCACTGCTGTTCTTGGCATTTTTGCTGTGGTGGTTCGCCGTCATCGGCACCAGCACCAACAGGGCATTGTTGGTACAAAAAATAGACCTGAAAACAAAAAGAATAAGGAAACAATTATTGAAAAAATTATTTATTTTTTAGAAAAAGAAAACATTGTAAAAAACTGGAGCCAGCCGGACGGGGGCATGCCGCCCAAAAAATGAGGGGTTTTATACACACATTTTCCAAAATTTTGGACAAAACAAAAACAATGAATTAGAGACGCTTTAATTTTTCACCAGAAATTCCTCTTGTGCTTGATGTTTTTTAAATTCTAATTTTGAAAACGGAAAAGTATGTACCAAACCTGGACAATATTTTAGTTTGATTATTCCAAGTGACAAATATTTTTTTTTGAGTTACCAAAAAATGGTTAAATATGTAGGTTTCAAAACAATTATCTTGTTAATTAGATGTTTAGCTTTTCCGCAGCAATGAAATGATTTTTTTTAACATTTTTTTTCTTTTAAAACAAATTCCAAAAAATCCAGCTCCAGGCCTGGGGATCAAGCCCATGACAAGCCTTTCGAGAAATTTGGACCTCTATTTTATGAATGTATTTTGATTAGCAAAAGTGCCAAACTCAACTTGCCCGGCACTTTCTTCACTTTGCATTCAACACAATGCAGCTCATTGTCATGTTGCGCTTTTCGCAGCACTTCAATCGCTTGCTAAACAAACAACCGTTTTTCAATTATTTATGCCAAAAAATTTTTGAGTCATTGGAATCCCGATTTTCCACAATTTTTTTAGGCTTCGGCACTTATCCCTGGTCCCGATCATTTCCCCCCAAAAAACTCGGGAGTCCCGAGAAATCAAAAATTTTTTGATTGAAACTGTCATAAGAACTTCCGCCCGTCCGACGACACACTTTTCGCAGAAATTCCATCTGTTCAGCGATCATTTCCAACTTTCCAACCGCCTGACATTTCACAAAATCACGCGCAGATTGAATTGAATTGGCCAATGCCACCAATTCGTGGGCGTCAGCCAATGGCACAACATTTCTTGGCGTGATTTGAACTGCCGAGAAATATGTATATATTTTTTTGTTTTTGCCGATTTTTTTACCTTTATTTTCCATGCTTTTTACAACATCAAGCCGTGTTTTGCTGTTGTTGTCAACCATTTTTACAATAATATTACAGAATTTTGATTCAGCTGAAAATTAAAAAGAGGCTGCTTAATTTTCTGATTTTCATACATATTTGGACACTTTTTTATTTGGGGTGAAAAGATGAAAAAAAAAACAAATTTTTTTTTATTTTCAATTTTATTAAAATCAAATCCTCCCCCCCCCCTCCCCCACTTTGGTTTTTAACCCAGATTAATATTGCATCTGAGAAAGACAGGTACAGCAGCAGTAAATCGGAATTTTCCACCAGGAATTCTAACTTTTTTTTTTGTTTACAATTTGAGTATGCGCAAATTTTATAAATTAAAAAACTCAAGCACTGACGAAAAAACTGTCTAAAAGGCTTCAATAAGCTTTCTCTACCCCGTTCTTTTGAAAGTCCCGTCTATAGTTTAAATGCATGGCTTTTCTTTTTCTCGTTCATACTCTGTTTTGTTGTCATTCCCAATTTCTCTGTCCCTCTTTTTCTGGCATATGATTTGCTCATTCTTTTTCTTTGTGTCTCCGCTTTTCTCTTCACTCTCTCCTTTTCTCTTCATTTTTTTTTTGAATATTGTTTGGCATTTTGTATACAAAAATAAGAAACTACCCAAAATGATTTCTTTTTTAACTTTCTTACTTGAGCAGACTTTGTTCGGGACCGGCTTTTGGAAATTTCGGAACCAGTAATCCCGCTTCTAGGCCGGGAAAAATCGCTCAAAAATGGGAAAAAGATTGGGAAATCTTGGTATAAATACAGAGCCCGGAACTAGTCCTGGACCCGAATTCGATGCCATAGAATTTTTTTTTTTGATTTTTTTCATCCTTATTAATTTTTTAGCCATTTATTTGACTTCCAGTTCAGCAATTACATTCTTTGTTCTTCTTCAATTTTCGCAATGGCCAAATATTGTTTAAGTAAGAAAAAAAGTCAATCAAAAAAACAGTAAAATTTTCCATTTTCAGAAAAACAAAGCAAACGGTTGACCTGCAAGAAGAAGTTCAAAATTCAGCGCAAAGTTCGGGAACACTCGCGAAAACTTAAGAAAATGTCCAAAGGTAAAAAATTAAAACGAAAACCCCTTGGATTTTTCGGAAATTTCATTGCCCTAACCCTAATAAAAATTTTAAACTTTAGAATCCGAGCGGAAAAAGAAGACGGAAAAGCAAATTTCCGTGCCCAGCAAATGTCCATTCAAAGAGGAAATTTTGATGGAGGCGGAACAGAAACGGACGGAGGCAAAGGTTTCCCCAAAAAAACATTAGTGCCGTAAATTGTGTAAAATTTTTGGTTTTTCCCCACGGGTCAACTTCACCCGATTTTTATTTTTTGGCCTCCGCGGTAAAATACGGTATTTACTGAATTAGCAACAGGCAAATTTAACATTTTCCTTGAAAAAATTCGTTGGATTATGTAAATTTTCCGTTAATCCTGTATTTTATTGGTCCCCTAAAAAAAAGAGATAAAAATGGGTTCTTTATGCAATTCGGAGTAGTACCCGGGGGTTTTCGGGGTCGCTGATCACGAATATGATATCAATTTTGACCTATTTCGAATCCGGAACACGAATTCGAACATTTTTTTAATAAAATATTTTTTTTAATTGTTAAAACGCCTTTCTTAGGGGTTTTTCGGGGTCGCTAATTAATTTTCCTTATCCGACCGACCCATAAACGCAAAATTTTTTGATTATTTTAACTTCCACATGAAAATTTTCTAATTTTTAGGAGATGGAACAGGAGCGCAAGGCACGACAGAAAGCGGCCAAAAAGGCCGGCGGCGGCGTCGTCAAAAAACAGTCCAAAAAATTGGCGACGACCAATCCGTTGTCGTCCATTGAGGCGCTGGCGAAGCGAGTGGCCAAAGACGAAGTATAAAATCCACCGGAATTGATTGTTTTGTTTTTAATTTGGAAATTTAATTTTTGTTGAGAAAATATCATGAAAAAATGGCATTTTCGGCAGTTTTGTTTGCTTTTAACTAACTAATAATTAGGGGGTTATATTTTTACTACTATTTTAATTTAATGAATTAACTTACAATGGCAATTTGTGCAGGCGCTGTCAACAAAAAAAAATAGAAATTCTTGGAGGGGCACCCGAAGAGTCCCAAAAAATTTTTTATTCAATGTATTTTTCTAAATTTTCGGCGCCGAGGGAGAAAAAAAAAGAATTTTCGCCAATTTTGGTCATTTTGGGACCTATTTTGGAAAAATGGGACCCAGCCATGTCTTTAGGCGTCTGCCGTGAAAAATTTATAAAACTTTTGCATCAAATTCCTTAAAAAAATGAGTTAAATTTTTCAAAAATTCACCCGATTTTCTTTACAATTTTTCAGGGGTCAGCCATTTCATTTATTTTTTTTTACAGGACAATTACAATGCCAACCAATTTTTGGTGGATTCGCTTCCGGAAGTGCCGGGCGCGACGACGGAAAACAGTGACACAAAAGCCGGGGCCCGTGCCAATGCCAAATCGGTGCGTTCATTTGCGGCCGAAGTTCGACGGACCATCGAAAATGCGGACATTGTCATTGAGGTGAATATTGGCGGAAAAAAGGATTTAAACTTGTCTGACTGTTTCCACTTGGATTTGGGGTTTTTTTTGCCAAAATAATTTAAAAAATATAAAAACTGGACGAAACAAAAACCAGTTTATCAAGTTCATGGCGTTTTACTAAGTCCTTGGAATTTTTTTTTTAATGGCGCCTCTCACATCCAGCAAAATCCTTCACCAGAAAATTTCAATCTCCTGAAAAGTTGCATTTTACTCCACTCAAAAAATTCGTATTTTGTACGGAGCGCCCCGACATTTGTGCCTATGTCCAAAATTGGACTCAAAGTTGAATTTTTTAAGCCCTGATAGCCTAATAAGCATTAAAATTAAGAAAATTCGGTCTTGTGGTTCATTATAATCAATAATTTGTTGTTTGAAAATTTTTTTATTTTTTCAAAAAATTTTTTGAAGATCAACTGATCGCATACAATCACTTTCAATCGCTTATTTAAAACTGTTTATGCAATCAGAGATTGAAAAAATTCTTAATTTTGAACCCGCTTTTGAACAAAAGCGCAAATGTCGGGACACGTTTGGTGCAACTCCCACAAAATTTTTGTTTTCCCATTTTTCATTTTTACCCTCCCCCATCTTTAAAAAAAACTCCCCCCCCCTCCCTCAAAAAATTTTTTTGCATCACTCCCTCAATAAAATTTCATTTCCCACTTTTTAAAAATTAACCCTCACCCTCTAAAAAAATTTCCCAATTTGCCAGGTGTTGGATGCGCGTGACCCCCTCGGCAGTCGCAGTGCACAAATTGAACAATTGGTGCTGGACAGTGGCAAACGCCTGGTGCTGTTGTTGAACAAAATTGACTTGGTGCCGCGTGACAATTTGCTCAAATGGTTGGCCCATTTGCGTCGCCAATTGCCCACCATCGCGTTCAAAGCGTCCACCCAACAGCAAACTCAGAAGCTGGTCGGCAATTTATTTAATTTTTAATTTATTGGAATTTGTGTGCATTTTATTGCGGGTTCACTTCATTCCCGCCTCCTCCGCTTGAAAAAAATTATTTTTAATCAATTTTTCATAAAAAAATTTTCATAAAAATTCGAGAAAACATTTTTCTAGCGATTCCTTTTAAAATTTTAAAAAATTCGTGGTTCAGCATAAAATTGTGAGGAAACGCTATAAAACTTTTTCAATTTTTTCTTCTTGCAATTATAAAAAAAAATCTATGATTAATTTAAAAAAAAACAACAAAAATTTCGGCGGCGAGATTTATTTGGGTGCTTTTTTGGACCAAAGTTTAACTCTTTTTTTGTCTCTCTCTCTTTCTATCTTTTTTGGTTAAAAACAAAATTTTTTTTCCTTGTTTCCAGGGTCAATACCAAAGTGCCAATCTGTCCGGCACATTCTCTGCCAAATGCATTGGTGCGGATTTGGTGATGAAATTGTTGGCCAATTATTGTCGCAACAAGGACATCAAAACATCAATCCGAGTGGGCATTGTCGGTGAGAATAGCCATTATATTTTACGCATTTTAAATTGCTCGAACGATTTTATTGGGAAATTTTTTTGAGGATTTCCAAATGTTGGCAAATCGAGCGTGATCAACAGTTTGAAGCGCCGGAAGTGTTGCCAAACGGGTGCCATGCCAGGGTTGACAAGGTAAGCAATTTGAACAAAAATAGTGCCGACATTTTGCTAAAAATTATTTTCGGTCGGCACAAAATTGCCTTTTTGTGTTGTTTTGTTTTAAAATATCCAATTATGGTATTTATTATGAACTTATTTATACAAATACCTCAGAATTAGTAGAAAACTGCAAAAAATATATGATGGAGAAGGTTTATTGGTGCCAAAATTTTGAAATAAATATTTGGGTCTGAATTTCCGACACAGTCCAGTAGTGTCTTGTCCAAATCCGCCAAAATCGGCATTTTTCCAACAAAAAATGGAATAAGTTTCCTAAAGACAAATTGTTTTTAAATAATTGGGTTTCAGTTTATCGAAGCAGGCTCCTATCACCCTCCTTTTTTCAAAAATTTGAAATTTTTTTACTAAAAAATTTAGTAAGCTAAAAAAATTTTCAATTAAAAAAAAATTTTTTTCGTTTATGGTTATTTCATAAATTTTTTTCTTTTTCAACCGTGCCATTTATTACGATAGTGGTGGCATACTGTAAAATACAGTAGAGTGTACCCATTTATCCCCCCCCCCCATTTTTTCGTGTACAGACAAGTGCAGGAGGTGGAGTTGGACAAGCACATCCGTCTGATCGACTCGCCCGGCGTTGTGTTGGCACCGCGCGGCACTCAGCTGGACGATGTGGCGGAGCTGTCGTTGCGCAACGTCGTCCGTGTGGAGGGCCTGGCCGACCCGGTCACACCCGTCAGCGCCATTCTGCGCCGATGCTCCGTCAAAACGGTAAAAATTTATTTGCAGGACACTGCCGGACTACCATTTTATTATATTTTTTTTTTAAAAATGACTCAAAAATATGTCATTTTTGTACGGGCCTAGGGGGGGGGGGCTAGGGGTATTGAAAAAATTTCGGTGCGCAAAAATGGTGATTTTTTCCCTTAAATTTTTAATTTTTTTTCATAAATTATGCGCAATTAAAGAAGTTTTTTTTTTTTGATTTTAGCACATTTGTTGACTGATTTTGGTCTAAAAAGACTAAAATTTGGTGGTTTGGTCATTTTTGACATAGAAAATCTGATGGGTAAACAAATTTTTTCTTGGTACCTCTATTTTTCCAAAAATTTATCCCCCATTCTCAGCTGATGCTCCACTATGGAATTGCCGAATTTGGTGATTGTGACCAATTTCTTGCGCATTTGTCGCGTCGTTTTGGTCGACTGAAAAAGGGCGGACGGCCGGACCACAACGCGGCTGCACGGCAGGTGTTTTTTTGATAAATAATATCAAAAATATAAATTTTTTAATTCAAAATTTTACAAAAAAAAACGAAAAATTTAATTTTTACTTTTCCCCCTAATTTAGTTTTAAAGTGCATTTATTTTGTCCATCATATTTGTTGGTTTTAACAACAAATGTATAAAAAATGGCCATGGTTTAGAATTGTCTAGTTTTCGAAAATTTTGAAAAAAAATCAAAAATATTCCCCACCCCCTCCCCCTCATTAAATTTCATTGTTTACGATTTTATTAATTTTTTTTTGATTAATCAAATAATAATTGCCCAATTTGTTAGGTGTTGACGGACTGGAACAGTGGCAAATTGCGCTATTACACGGAGCCACCGGAGGAGGGCAAACAAAGTGGCACCGATTCGGCTGCCGCCGGTGGCCAATTGGATGCGTCACCACCCGAGTTTGTGGCACAGTTCGCCAAGGAGTTCGACCTGGACGCACTGGACCAGGACATTCGTGTGCTGGTCGACGGTCAGTTGATTCACAAATCACAAACAAAAAAGGGAAAAATTTAAAAATGGGGATTTTTTTTTCGAAAATTCGGTCATTTTATGGAATTATTATTTTATTTTGTGCATTATTATTGTACCATACATACTAAACATTAAAAAATAAACCTCCCATTGTCCTGTCCTGTCCTGGATATAAGAGATAACCGGGTCCAAACCTTTAAACATTTCAACAAAAAAAATTTTAGAAATTTTTAAGCGATTTTTCTAAGTTTAATGATGAATTTCGGTCTTTTTAAAAATTATTCAGGACTTTTCTTTTCTTTTCTTTAAATGTTCTTATAAAAAAGACTAATTGTAAAAATTTCTTGGAAAACTCTTCTAACTTTGAGATTTTTTTTTTCATTTTCTGGGTGAAACAAACTGCGCATCCATTTTTTAGCCAAATTTTGTTGTGGTGAAAAAACTTTTTTTTTTTTTAAAGAGTTACCCCCCCCCATTATCTAACACATATTTGAGAGACTGTCTCTATATACAAAAAACAAACCGTTCAGAAATGCCACAAAATGTGATGGCGGTGGACACGCTGTACGACGCGGCGTCGGATTCGTCGGCCGCACTTCAAAAGGCGGCACAATGCCAAAAAAGCGGCACTGTTGTTGTCGTTGCGTCCACAAAGCCCGTCGAGGAAAGCGAAGAAGCAAATGCCAACGAAATGGATATGGCGACGACGGTAAAATTTTTTTTGGCCCAATTTTGATGGTTGGTCCCGGCGGCGCCGCTTTTTTTAGGCATTGAAAATTTTATGATGCGCGCCTATTTTTCGATGGAAAATTTGCTTCCAACATTGGTGGACCATCAATTTTCTTAATGTTTTCGGCGTTCATTAAAAAATCATAAACAAAAATTCACCGGCGACCATTTGAAGCTTTAAAATTTTATTCAAAAATCAAATGGACATTGTTTAAATAAAATCTATCAAAAAAAAAAAATATTTTTTTTTTTTTGTAAAATCTCAAAATGCGCAATTTTATTGGACCAAAAACCCTGGCGCCCATAAAATTCGGGGTTTCCCCCGCCGTTGCCTCCTCCTAAGGCAGTTCCGTTTTTGATGACTTGTGGCATTTATAGCAATGTGCAAATTTAAATTATGCGTAAAACATAAGCAAATTTTCATACAGTTTCCGGTCCATAATTTCTTACTTTTCTTGCAATTAGCATTCTTATTTTTCTTCAACAGGTCCCCGCTGCGATGGCGCCGCCGTTGTTGCCCGATTCGCTGTCAGTGGGTGAAGGAAATGTGCAGCTGAACAGTGCCATTCGCAAGGCGGTCAAGCGGAACAAAAAGCACAAACACAAAATGGGTAGGTGTGCTACGGTTTCCCTCCGAAAATTTTTTTTTGTATTCTAAATTCAATTTTTTGAACGAAAAACTTTCTTGCAAAATTAGAGTATACATTTTTTCCAATTTTCAGCAAAACGTGCCGACAAACTTGCTGGACAGCTGAATGAGCAGATGGAATTTTGATTTTTTTTTTTCGGGGGATTTTTTTTTTTTTTGAATATTGTTGTTGCTTTTACAAATAAATTTTTCCTATAATTACACAGCAGGCGCCTTGTATTTTTATGCAAAAATTTTTGACGATAAACAGTTTTTTTTATTGTCAAATGAACAAACAGAAAATTTTATTGCTCCTTCAATTTTAGTCATTTAACTTGGTTTTGCAATTTTTTTTTCTTTGTCCTTTTTTCAAAAAAAAAATTCAAATTTTTGAATTTCACCTTTTTTGTTCAAAACTGGTTTTGTGCTTATTGCTTAAACGTAAATTTTGATGAATAATGAACTTTCGGGTTGTTTGAATTCGGGCCCGGGCTTCTGAATTGGTCGAAATGGTTGTTAGATTTCTTCGAAAACGCCAGGAAACGCTTTTCATGACTTAAAATTTGGCAAATTTTGAATAAGAAAAAAAGATCCAAAAAAATCATTTAATTTTTCGAATTTTACTAATTTTTTATTTTCTAAATTCAATACCATAGAAATTTTTAAAGATTTTCGTCCCCTTCAATTTTTTAGCCATCTATTTGACTTCCAGTTCAGCAATTACATTCTTTGTTCTTCTTCAATTTTCGCAATGGCCAAATACTGTTTAAGTAAGAAAAAAAAGTCAATCAAAAAAACAGTAAAATTTTCCATTTTCAATTTTCAGAAAAACAAAGCAAACGGTTGACATGCAAAAAAAAATTCAAAATTCAGCGCAAAGTTCGGGAACACTCGCGGAAGCTTAAGAAAATGACCAAAGGTAAAAAAAAAGGAAAAAATTTTGCTCTTGGGATTATTAGAAAAATTCATTGCCATATTTACTCTATGAAATTTTTAAATTTTAGAATTTGGCCGGAAAAAGAGCGAAAAGTCAATTGCAGTGCCAAACAAATGTCCCTTCAAAGCTGAAATGTTGATGGAGGCGGAGCAGAAACGGGCGGAGGCAAAGGTTTCCTTAAAAAATATTAGTGTGCAAATTAAGAAAAATGCATTTTTTCTAACTCCGCTTAAATTTCAAATTTGTCTGCATGCGATTGACCCTTAAAAGTCGGATTTTTTTCTGATTAGCTTAACCCTATCAAAAAATGTGCGGCTCTATTGCAGTTTATTTACAAGGCCATAAATAATTTGGCAACTTTAATGCAACATAACGTTTTATAGAAGCATCCAAATTAAATAGGTATTCATTAGAGCTCGGTATTTTGAAAAAAGCCTGGACCTGGACCTGGATTCCATGTTGGACCTGGACCTGGATTTCCTGGACAAAAATCCAGGAAAATCCAGGTCCAGGAAAAATCCAGGCTCTTCGAGACCTGGATCCAGGCCTGGACCTGGATTTTTTGAAACTCATCTTAAAAATCAAAAAAAGGTTTGAAAAAATTAATTTATTGCTTAGAAACACCTAAAAATATCTACTTAATAATAATGTATTTTTAAATTAATTTAATCTTTTTTTGAAAATTAAAAAAAACATCGGTCACTTGAAATAATAAATTCTAAAATTTTGTCCAGGAAAATCCAGGTTCTTTCATGTTTTACCTGGACCTGGATTTTTTTTCACATTGGACCTGGACCTGGATTTCCTGGACAAAAATCCAGGAAAATCCAGGTCCAGGAAAAATCCAGGTTGCCGAAAAATGACCTGGACCTGGATCCAGGAAAAATCCAGGCCTGGATCCAGGTCCAGGCCGAGCTCTAGTATTCATAGATAGCCCAGTGGCCTCTGTTAATCTACGAAGGTTGAAAAAAATTCATCCAAGAAAAAAAAAATTATAGTCAAAAATGTTCAGAATAATAGCAATTTTTTGAAATTTTGCAGACAAATATAGCACTCCTCATTTGGATCGATAGAAAGAATGTTTGATTTGGATGTGTTTAGGAAAAAGTTATGCTGCATTTTTAATTGAATTTTTTTTTTGCATTTCGTAAAACGATTTGTTGGGTTCATCTTTTCCCCCTTCGCCGGTGACTCCCTCCCCCCACATCTTTTACATGTTGTCCCCTCGGGGAGCAGCTTGTTTCCCTCATACCACGAAAAAAAATTTGAAAAATTAAATGGCAATTACTAAGTTTCAGAAATTTTTTTTTGAAAAATTTCTATGTTAGTAATTTTTTAATGGCAAAATGATCATTTTCGGCGAAAAATGGCTATAAATTCCTGCTTTTGTCTCCCAGGTGCGGGAATTTTTTTTTAAAAACATTCCACAAAAATAGAAAAAGGCTTTCTTTTATTTGGGTTTTTTTAATTTTCAACAATTTTTATACCTGTGACTTTAACATTGTATCGAATAAAAGCCTCAAATTATGCAAATTGGTACTTATGTCGTTTACAGCCCATAAAAAAAAAAAATTTTTAAATCAATTTATAAACATTTCTAGGGGGTTTTCGGGGTCGCTGATCACAAATCTGACATCCATTTCTACCAATTTTGAATCCCGGACCCGAATTCGAACAAAAGTAGAAAATTCAAATTTTTCAAAAAATCATTTTACGGTGCGAAAATAACAAAAGTTCAACAAAATGCCATGACAAACACAGACAAAATCAACGCTCGCATCGATCCAAAGAGTTTCGAGGCAATAAAATTGTTTATTTGATTCATTATAAAAATCTATAAAATAAATCAAAAAGGAAATATGGCGTAAGATGCGCTTTGGTGGTTCGGCTGTAGTTACGTGACGTTGTCGCACATTGAATTGTATCGATGCGAGCGTTGATTTTATCTGTGTTTGTCTATTTTCGCACCGTAAATGATTTTTTGAAAAATTTGAATTTTCGACTTTTTGTTCGAATTCAGATCCGGGATTCAAAAGTGGTCGAAATGGATGTCAGATTCGTTATCAGCGACCCCGAAAACCCCCTAGAAATGTTTATAAATTGATTTAAAAATTATTTTTTTTTATGGGCTGTAAAAGGTATAAGTACCATGCAAATTTTCCCATATTCAAACAGAGTCGGAATTTTTCGATTAATTTAATTCCTCTTGAATTTTTTCTAATTTTTAGAAAATGGAACAGGAGCGAAAGGCACGACAGAAAGCGGCCAAAAAGGGCGGTGGCGTCGTCAAAAAACAGTCCAAAAAATTGGCGACGACCAATGCGTTGTCGTCCATTGAGGCGAAGCGGGCGGCCAAAAACGGAGTAAAAACTACAGGCATTTTTTTGAGGACTCAATTTTTTTAAAATGTTTTTTCTTAAAAAAAATCAAAGAAAAAAAAATGGAATTTTCGACAATTTGGTATTAGGGCGGCATGTATATTTTTTCATATCGACCCGGAAAAAACTTTTCATTGAAATATGTTTAACCAACAATATCTTTTGTGTGCTGTCGGTAAAACAAATTTTGACTTATAAAATTTTCGTTTTTACATTGTAATCTGATAATTTTTCATGGATCAACAATTTCATATACTTTTTTTCTTTTACAGTACAATTACAATGCCAACCAATTTTTGGTGGATTCGCTTCCGGAAGTGCCGGGCGCGACGACGGAAAAGGACATTGTCATTGAGGTGGATTTGAAACATTTATTGCACTTCAATCTTTGTCAACAGTTTCCACTTGGTCTTGGGTTTTTTTTGTTATATAATACCTCCTCAAAAAATTTTATTGCCAAAATTTTTTCCACTTTATTTCCACTAAAAAAGCAACAGATTAACCCAAACCAGGGTGGGTCGATGAAATCGTTTTTCGGTTCCCATATTTTATGTATTCTCACCGCCCCCTCCCCCGAAAATTTCAAACAGTTTTTTTTGTTGGAAAATCTGTGTGAGGGATGTCTTGAAGGGGTACGAATAGGGAAAAAACGAAAATTTTCAGCACAAATTCAGCGATTTTTTGGAAAAACTTTGAATAAAAAAGACAAAAAATTTTTTCAAATTTTTTTTTCAATTAAAAATTTTTTTCTGTGAATTATCAAAATGTCTGGGGCGCAAATGTGGGTTAAATACAAATCCACCATTGCCAAAAAAAAAATTCTTTCATCCAAGCTCTGAATCCAACGGAGCACTTTGGCCTTGAAGTGGACCGCTATTCGTGTGTGGACTCCGACGATGCAGCCGCAGAAAGACGTCGACAGTCTGGGATAACTGACTGCGCCGTACGGTTTTAGATGCAAAAATGGCCACATAAAAATTTGAGCAATTTTTTGAACATAAAAACCGAAAACCCGGGTAGACAGCAGGACAAAGCATAGCCGGGGATAAATTCAAAAAAATTTCTAACTTAAAATTTTTCAAGAAAAAATCTTAGGAACATTTTTTCGAAGAAAACTCGAAGAAGAAAAAATAAAAAATCTTCAGCGATTTTTTCAAGATTTAATGATGATTTTAAAATTTTGAGCGATTTTTTTTGGGATTTTAAAATTTCAAAAAAATTTCTTTGTTCAAATTATGTCCCGGCGAAATTCCGGGCGGCATAATTTCGGTGCGAAATTTTTCGGTGTACCCGGGGGGGCGGGCATGTCTCTGGACCGATTTTCATACGATGGTCCACATTTTTCTCCGATGGCCACCTTTTTTTTTGCGGCGCGCTGTACAAAAAAAAAATTATAAAAATTGTTTCATTCTTCCTGAAATTTTTTAAAATGTTTTTTCTTAAAAAAAATCAAAGAAAAAAAAATGGAATTTTCGACAATTTGGTATTAGGGCGGCATGTATATTTTTTCATATCGACCCGGAAAAAACTTTTCATTGAAATATGTTTAACCAACAATATCTTTTGTGTGCTGTCGGTAAAACAAATTTTGACTTATAAAATTTTCGTTTTTACATTGTAATCTGATAATTTTTCATGGATCAACAATTTCATATACTTTTTTTCTTTTACAGTACAATTACAATGCCAACCAATTTTTGGTGGATTCGCTTCCGGAAGTGCCGGGCGCGACGACGGAAAAGGACATTGTCATTGAGGTGGATTTGAAACATTTATTGCACTTCAATCTTTGTCAACAGTTTCCACTTGGTCTTGGGTTTTTTTTGTTATATAATACCTCCTCAAAAAATTTTATTGCCAAAATTTTTTCCTTTTTTTGGCGTGATGAGCCGACGTGACGAAAGTATTGGTGTGGTGACCTGGCTTATGGATGGGCCATTTCTAGAACCCGGACAGGACCGGGTCCTGTGAGGATTTTGTAAATTCGAAAAAGATCAAAGAAATGCTTTAAACCTTTCTTAAGGTTTTTCTTAAAATTTTTGAATTTTATAAAAAAAAATTTTCCGACTGTTTTGTCTCGGCGATTTTTTTTATGTACCCAAAAAACACGTACCTCTGCTAATTTTGGCCAGGATAAACCGGATTCTCACTATTATTGAAATTTTTTGTTAATTTGGCATAATGTCTTCGGCTCGAGACGAGTTGGAAGGGAGTAACTGACGAAAGGGAAAAATGAAAATTATTAAAATTCTTAATAAATTTTTTTGACAGATTTTATTAAAAAATTCCAGATTTTTAGCTCAAAATTGACGTATTTGATGATAATGGGTCCAAATTTTTTTGAAAAAATCCTGGTCTGAGCAGGATCAAGAGTCAAAATTTTAGGACCAGAACTAGGAAACCTGAAAAACAGAATTTTAATTCTGAAACCCGGCTCCAATTACCTAGCTTTGAACTATTTTAAAAAAATCTTCAAAATTATTTATTTTTATATGACCTAAAATAAGTTTTTTTTAAGTTTAATAACTAGGGTTATAAACTCTAAAATTTTTAAAATTTCAAATTTTTTCAAGAAAAGAAAATTTTGAGCGATTTTTTTTGGGATTTTAAAATTTCAAAAAAATTTCTTTGTTCAAATTATGTCCCGGCGAAATTCCGGGCGGCATAATTTCGGTGCGAAATTTTTCGGTGTACCCGGGGGGGCGGGCATGTCTCTGGACCGATTTTCATACGATGGTCCACATTTTTCTCCGAAGGCCAACCTTTTTTTTTGCGGCGCGCTGTACAAAAAAAAAATTATAAAAATTGTTTCATTCTTCCTGAAATTTTTTAAAATTTTTGCCTAATTTTTTTGCGAATTTCCAGTCACCGCCACCAATTGTGTCGTTGTTGGGGGAGGAGGAGGACAATGCCGTGGCATCGCCGCCTTCAGTTCCCATCAGCAGCCGTGCCATTCGGAAGGCGGTGAAGCGGCACAAAAAAAACCAACAGAAAATTGGTGAGGAAAAATTGAGAGTTGATGGACTTTTTTGCAATAATATTTCGGGCTTTTTTAGTCCATATAATTATAACCCTATTAATAACTCATAAAGATCGAATGATAGCAAAAAAAAAAGCTATGAATAATTAAATAATTATTAAAAAACATTTTTTGGGACTTAAAGCACCCCAAATTTTCCAAAAAATTTCACTAAAATTTTCGAAAAATACACAATTTGTTGATGAAAATCTGCTAAAGATGGCTGAAAATCGCAAAATTTGTCATTTTTTGGACAAAATTCGTTAACAAATCGGATTATAAATTGCAAAAAGGGGAGGTACCCCTTATTATGGGGTTTTCGGGCTCGCTGATCACACGAATATGACATCCATTTCGACCGATTTTGGACCCGAACTCGAACAAAAAGTCAAGAATTCAAATTTTTCAAAATTCTCATTGACCTTAAATTGATTAAAACAGGGTAAATTTAGAACGAATGATTGTATATATATATTAGTCGGGTTAACTATGTTATACTTTAAGAAAAGGCTGGTCATTTTGGGTGCGCGCCCAAAATCTCGCCGCCAAAATTTTGAAAAGTTTCAAATTTACCAATTTTTCAAGAAAAAATCAAAAAAATTTTATGAGTAAATTTCAATGAAAATTGTTTCTTTTTAAATTTTATGCATTTTATTTTTTTCAAAATAGCTAGAAAATTTTTTATAAAAGAATTTTTAAGTTTGAAAATTTTTCTCGAAAATTTGGCGGCTAAATTTCAGCCGGCGAATTTTTGTCCTGTTCCGGCAATCCCTGTGTCCCCCCCAAAGTTTATTACCTGAGCCTCAAAATAATTCTATTAAAAGTGCATTGTAATTAAATTAATTATTTATTTTCAGCCAAATCTGCTGACAAGCTTGCTCTTCAACTGGATGAAAAGATGGAATTTTGAAGGAAAAAAAATGTTTTTTAAATTTTTGTTGTTTATTGTTAAATAAAAAATTTACTTGGCACTAAGGGTGGGAAAGAGTGGACTAAAAAGACGAGAATTTTGACGAGAGGGGTCAATGGCAACTATACAAAGGCTTACAGTGCAACTCGTACAAAAGACGGCTCTAATGCACTTTATGAGTCCAATCGACTTTTATGAGTCCAATCGACCTTTATGAGTCCAATCAATTGACAATCCCGGGTTTTTATACAATAACTTTGTTCATGTTCGAACAAACCCTATCTTGGTAATAGTTTAGATGGTACCCCCCCTTTTTAAAAAATTTTTTTCAACTTTCAAAAAATCATAAAAACATGTTTCTAGTGGTTTTCGGGGTCGCTGATCACGAATCCGACATCCATTTCGGTACTCATGGAGTTTGGGTCCTATATTTTGGTCAAATTTTTTCAAAATTTTTTTTTTCTTTTTTATTGTCGTAATTGCTTTATATACCAAATAAAGGAGATTTATGTGCTTATTGGATACAATTCCGCGATTTGGGTCCACAATTCCTTGCCACAGTCGCAAAAACGGGTGGTGTGTAGGAGCTTAAGTTCTCTGAGCCATTCTTCGAATTCTTTGTCTGGTA
Source organism: Heterodera glycines (assembly GCA_004148225.2). Taxonomy (NCBI): domain Eukaryota; kingdom Metazoa; phylum Nematoda; class Chromadorea; order Rhabditida; family Heteroderidae; genus Heterodera; species Heterodera glycines. Next base: position 507,046 of record CP049708.1, read on the forward strand.
GAGCCAAAACTTTGAATAAAGCATCAATTTTAAAATTTTTAAGTGCTTCCATTAATCTAAAAGCAATTACGACAATAAAAAAGAAAAAAAAAAATTTTGAAAAAATTTGACCAAAATATAGGACCCAAACTCCATGAGTACCTCCATTTCGACCGATTCCGAACCCCTGACCCGGATTCGAACAAAATAAAAAAATTGATTTTTTAACAAAATTCACATTTATTGCTAAAAATCGGTTCAAATGCACGAAAAAGAAAATAATCAATGTTCGCATGGATAAAACTCAGAGACATGCAACCAAAAATTGTAAAACGCATTTTCACGGTCTCCAAAACAATGACGCCAAATAAATTCTGGGAAATAGGTGTCGTACATTTTTTCTTTTTCGGGTACTCCTTAAGTTTGGGTCCCATATTTTGGTCAAATTTTTCAAAAGCGTAACCAGACAGTCAGACAGTGCACTATTTCCTTCTTTTCTTCCGCATAGCCACTGGAGAAAGGAAGAAATAGTGCACTGTCTGACTGTCTGTCTACGTGGGGCCGCGGCGGGTGGAAGGGCAGACAGTAAACAGCCGTGTGCTCGCTGTGCAACAGCATTGTGTGTGGGAAAAGGGAAGAAGTGAGAAAAATAAAGAAGGAAATAGTGCACTGTCTGACTGTCTGGTTACGCTTTTGAAAAATTTGACCAAAATATGGGACCCAAACTTAAGGAGTACCCTTTTTCGTGCATTTGAAACGATTTTTAGCAATAAATGTGAATTTTGTTAAAAAATCAATTTTTTAATTTTGTTCGAATCCGGGTCAGGGGTTCGGAATCGGTCGAAATGGATGTCGGATTCGTGATCAGCGACCCCGAAAACCCCTAGAAACATGTTTTTATGATTTTTTGAAAGTTGAAAAAAATTTTTTAAAAAGGGGGGGTACCATCTAAACTATTACCCCTATCTTTTTGGTATCATTCGAAAGCACAAAGTCTAACGAAGCTAAAATATATAAAATCGCAGCGTTCAGGCAATTACCAAAAAAGATTTGATTAATTAAGTAATTGCTGATTATTTTCGTTTGTAACTTCTTGGAATGTTAGAATTCTCTTGTTTTCTCGTATAATTACATTATTCAGACTTTGTGCATTCAAATGATACCAAAAAGATAGGGTTTGTTCGAACATGAACAATTGCAAAAAAAAAAGAGGATGGACCTATTAGCATTGATCTGAGAGATGTGCTTTATTGTTGTTGTTGATTCAAAATTCCATAAAAATCTGTCCTAAATTGTGTTTTGCGATTTTTGAAACAAAAAATTTGAAATTCTAAAATCGAATTTATAATGTGTATAAATATTATATAATAGAGACCGACTTTTGAGGCATATGCCTTTTTTCTGCGCACTAGTTTCGGTGAATTAAGCATAAATAACACATTTTCCACTTGGTTTGAGGCTTCTATGTTGACTTTTTTGGCATTTTGCCGTTTTGGTGCCTTTTTTGGCGTTCATTAAAAATGCAATAAAATCGGGAAAATACACCCGTAAAAATGACTTGAAAAAATTTTAAAAATACACTCCTAAGAATTGTTTAATTTTCAAAAATTGATCACCAAAAAGCATATTTTTTATATTTCAAAATTTTCCTTATTCGAAAAACTTATAAAATATTTAATAATCATCTTAATGACCAAAATTAATTTTTTTTTTTTTTTTGGTTAAGTTTTCGTGTTTTGCTCCCTAATTTTGTCTCTATTTTCATGCCTTTTTTCAATTTTTTTTGTGCCTATTATAGTGCATTTTTAGCGGTTTTTGTTGCCTTTTTAGTCGGCTCTATAAATTTAAAATATGTTAAATTTTAATCAAGTTCGAAATGTTTTTTTTTGTGGACACTGGTGAAGGGCTAAGAGTTCTGACCTTCGGCGACTGATTTCTGACTGTGATGATGATGCTTTCGACCAGCAAAAAACCCATCATTTCCCCAAATGCTTTTTCACTCATTTATTTTTCGGATTTTTAAATGGTTTGGCTGTCCTTTATTTTCTAATTGAAGCGGCGCAGTCGCAGGTCATCCACAGTCAACTCATCCACATTTCTCACGGGTAAAAGTAAAATTAAATGGGTTCAAAAAAATAAAATAAAATTGATAAAATCTTCGCTTCGAGTTGGTGATGGCGCATGGCTGTGCTGTTTTCAAATTTTGACATGAGTCTATCATTAAATCCATTGGTTTTTGCGGACCATTGACAGTTTTCAATGCTTGGACAAGGTAAAGAACATTGGTCCCGAATTTTTTTTTTTAATTTTGAGTAAATTATTTTAGGGTCATCCGGGGCGCTTTGGCTCAATTTCGAATCCTGGCCCAGATAGAACATTTTTAATTATTATTTATTTTTTTTGCCTATATTGCTAAAGCATTGACTATTTATAAAACTCATCAAATTCATTATAGAATCAAGCTATGCCGTATTTTATCAATTTTTATTTTATTTTTCATCGCCAATTTGAACCAGGGATGGGCCGAGGTTTCGCATTTCGCCTTTCGCATTATTCGCATTTTTTGGCGTTTCGCATTTCGCATTTCGCTTTTTGGCGCGAAAAGCGACTTTTACACCCCTAAGAATTGGATTAAATTCCCATAAAATTTTTCAAAATTTTACCTATAAATTGGCTAATTTTCAGTGAAAAACTGTTTATAAATGATCAAAATTTCCAATTTTTTCCCCGGCGGCACCTATCGGCACCGCCGCGCCCCCAAAACTCCTATTTTTTCTTAGAAAATTGCCCAAAATCGCAAAATTTGGTAATTTGATGAAAAACTGTTCTCAGCGGCGCGCCAAAACTCTTATTTCTCATTAGAAAAATGATAAAAATCACAAAATTTGATCATTTTTTAGTGAAAATCTGTCAACAAATTTTAATCAAATTTTCAAAAATTTTCCCGGCGCCGCCTGCCCCCTCTTTCCAAAAAGTTTTTTTGGAAAAAGCGCGCCTCAAAAAAGCGTTTTATTGATTTTTAAATTTGGAATAAAATTTTAAAAAATGATTTTTGCTTTATGATTTTAACTATTAAAAAGTTGTAGAAAAAATTTCGCTTTTCGCATTTCGCTTTTCGCATTTTCGCATATTTTGGCTTTTCGCATTTCGCTTTTTTTTTCATTTCGCATTTTTCAGTTTCGCAAATTTCGCATTTCGCTTTTTATTTTTCAATTTGGCCCATCCCTGATTTGAACCCATTAATTTTAATTTTATCCGTGAGAAATGTGGATGAGTTACTGTGTATGAGTTGCCTGTGGATGACCTGCGACTGCGCCGATTTGCATATTGTTGTTTGTATATGTATGTAATATATATTATTTTGCAAAAGTTTAATTAGCAGGGATTCCATTTTTATGTAAGAAAAATCGCGAAATATGTAAATAGAATATGTATAAAAAATGCTAAAATATGTATGAATATGTGCAAAAACTCCCAAATATGTACGAAAATATGTAAATAAAATTTTTTTAACGGTTATTTTTTGGAAAAAATTCCTCGTAAAGGGTGAAATAGGCATAAAATGCAATAAAAATAACCCATTTTTAATTTTCAAAAATGCGCAAAATATGTGCCAATTGCGAAATTTTAGACTTTGGGGGGGGGGGCATTTAATAAAAATTTCCTTAAAAAATTCTCAAAAATTGTAAAATATGTACGAAAAATTGCGAAAAAGTCCAAAATATGTATAAAAAATATGTACATATGTAATATGTCGAAAAATCCCGAAATTTGTAAAAGTAGTTATGGCCCGGGCCCCGTTTGGGGGGTTGGGTGGTGTGAAAACATGTGTTTTCACACCTTTGAGGGTGTGAAAACAGCTGTTACCGGCAGGTGTCCGGGGCCCATTTTCGCGCAAAATTTTTTCGCGCATTTTTTTTTCGGGGTACTGTATTTTAAAATCGACGCACAAAAAAACAATTCTTGTCCACGACGGTTATGAGTACGGTTCGACAAATTAAGCCGTACAGACCCCAGTAATATTTTTCTTTTTTAATTCGTATCCGTTTGTGTAAGACATTGAGTTCTATCGCTGTCTTTACCGCGGAGTTCGTGGCAACGAATATTTGGTGGTCGAATTCACGTCAGTTCAGCTTGGCAACATGATGCATCCGGCCGATTCAAAATGGGACGAATTGCCAATGACACCCATCGCCATCCCAAAACCCACGAATCGGCATGATTTTCGCCAATTTTATTACTTTTTCGGCACTTACAGTTGGGGGGGGTTAGTGTAATACAAAGAAAACAAAGGGCAAAAACGAGTTTTTAGTTAAAGTGCCACATTTTCAATAGATAAGGGACGCGCAAATGGCACTACAACAACATGCTGTGGCTCCAAATCCAGTTCCTCCTCGGCAAGCTGTTTCTCAAGCGCGTGGCAATATTCCCATCAATGTCCGAGCAGAGAGGAAATTTGTCTCATTTTTAAATTCCCCCCCCCCCGATTTTTTTTGGCAATCTGATCACCAATAAGTTCCATTCGCCGTCCCACCAATATGACTTGGATCATCGAGGAGCGGTGTTCCTGCCTCCGGGCGGATGCTGTTTGCATCCGCCCGGAGGAGTTCACGAAGCCAATTGAGTGTTTGAACACCGCTCATTTGGGCTCATTCTCCGAACACTTGTTGGCGGCGCCCTGCAACGCCAACGTCTCGATCAACCTCACCGACGTGGTGGAGCAGTTGAACAACGCCAACATTGCCAAGGCGACGGGATGAGTGAACAGCATGGTGTTCATCTTTTTCATCTTCCTCGCCCAGGTGGATTAATTTCAATTTTCAATTAATAATTTTTTATTTTTTTAAATTAATAATTATGGTGTTAAGGTCTGTATTTTTTGGGCCATGTTTTTGAACATGCCGGCCCGTGGAGCCGGCATTCGTTCGTCGTCGCCGACCTCGTCGCCCGGATGGAGTCAATGAGGACAATGCACCTCGCCCTCTCCAGGTGTTCAGCGTGGTGCGCGAGGTAATGTTTGCCTTTTCCTTTCCTGCCCCCCCCCTATTTTTAACATTTTTCTTTTTTTTGAAGCGTCGCACGGGCGAGAGTCGCCCCAGCGCTTCGGGCTGCGCGTTGAGCGCGTCGGTGTGGAGGAGGTAGAGAGGGGGGGGGGACACACGGATATTTAATGTTTTTTCGCTCTTTCCTTTGTCCAGGTCTCGACGGACCCTCCCGCCGGGCGTCGCACCGAAGAAGCGGGCGCCGAAGTGGTATGGGAAGGGGGGGGGGGATTGTGTGCATAAAATGCATTCCATCGTAATCTCTTTTTTGCAGGGAGTGGAGGCCAAATGAGCAGCGGCGAAAAAGAATGAGGGATTTTGAAGAGAATGAGGAATTTTGAAGAGAGAGAGTGAAGAATTTTAAAAGGAAAAATTAAAGGATGATTTTTTAAAAATCACATTTAAATTTTTAAAATTTTCCTGGTAAATAAAAATTAAAAATACGTTTTAAAAATTTCCGAGTAAATACATTAAAAAATGTATTAGTCCTAAGAGAAATAGATTAAAATATTATTAAAATATGAACTACCAAATTGGGGTCATTTTTTTAATCATCACCTTCCATTTAAAATCAATCAATTCGTTCAGCATATTGTCCACCTGCGCTGTCTTAAAAAAATTTAGCTATAGAAATTTTGTAAATTAAAATTGTCACTTACCAAATAAACCAGACAATGAAGAGTATGACGATCAGTGCGATGCAGAACCAGCTAAGTTGGAACTGTCGGCGTCCTTCAAATACCACAACCTGACAGAAATAAAATTATTTTTGATTTCAGAAAATTGTTTAACATTTTCGAAGTGGAAATGTTGCTGCTGTCTTCGCGATTGTCGTTTGTAGATCGGTAAAATTGTTGATTGGCGTGCCATTGGAAATTGCAGAGAAAATGGAAAAAAGAAATGAATGAGAATGGCATTCTCGTCGTCGATGACGGCATATGTTTGCTCTTCTCCGTTCGCGTCTCGACCTACTCTTTATTATGCTGATAAGAAAAAAGGGACCATCTCAAAAAAAATATTCAAATTATAGAAAGCTAAAAAAGGATCAACGGTCCGGTATATAAATGGGAACAAGCAAATTTATTCTCATTTTGATCAGATTTTCAAAAAAAATGAATATCAACCTCCACGACAAAAAGTCGCTCATGGACAACATTTTGCCGGTGGTTGAGATAAATCAAACTACCAATGGCATTACGGTTAGCAGTGAGCGAATTGCGATACCACGAACGATTCAGTTCGACATTCTTGGCAAATGCCGAGAATGTAAGTCAACCGAATGTGAGACGGAATGGTGCATTTCCAAGGAAGGCGTTACCATTTGGTGCACACGCTTCAAAATAAACCCACGTTTTGTGCCATTTGATGTGATCTACGATTTGCCTGGTTACACATTTTTCAAGGTTTGTTTCTGTGTTTTGTTTTATCACAATTATTACTCAACAGATTCGAAACAAAGGACGGGTTTTCAACGTTGACCACGGTTTTCGCTCCAATGCGTGCACCCAGACCCCGACTCCGGTGTACCATTTGCCTCCACCTCCTCCACCGCCTCAGCTCCCGAAAAGAAAGCAGGAAAGTCATCAAGACGCGGAACAACGTGTTTCCCATCAATTCTTCAACACTGTGTCGGCAGCAACGACGGGATTAGACATTGCGAGTCACCAAACGCGACAAGCCGACGGCAAAGAATTTTTTGGTGCAATTTCAGCGGCGACCATGGGAATGGACATTGAACAAAAAACGAGAAGCCTAAACTAAGACAACAGAGGGCAGACGCCTCAGATTTCTTTTCACCCATTTCGGCCGCAACTATGGGGATGACCGCTGAATATCTAAAACCCAAGCCTAAGCCGAGACAACAGCCAGTTGATGCCTCCAACTTCTTTTCTCCCATCTCGGCAGCAACCATGGGAATGGAAGTAGAACAGGACAAACCACCGAAGCCAAGCCAAAAAGAACAATTAAATTCCGATGCTTCCGAATTCGCTGCTTCTCTTTCAGCTGCTACGACGGGGCTTGATTTGGGTCAAACAGCCGTTCCAAAAGAACAACCGAACAAGGCTGATGCCTCGGGATTTTTTTCAGCTGTTTCGGCCGCAACAATGGGAATAAGTAGTGAACAACAACAACAAACTACAACCAAAAAGGAGAAGGAGCAGACAGACCATGAAATTCTCGATGAATTTCTCGAGAGCGTGTCGGCTGCCACGACTAACATGGACGTTTCACAGAAAAGAAAGCCAAAGAAGAAAGTAAAGAAGGATATGGAAGATGAGGAACGGACCTTTTTACCAGTGCGAAAATTCCATTCGAATTTGGACTAAATCAGCCGCCAATGAAACTGAATTACAGTTGATCTTATGCCGTAAGTCATTGGAAGAAAATTTTGCGCTTATAATTTATTAATAGGGCTCGGAATTACATTTATTAAGAATCCCAGAAATATTTAAATAAATATATACGAAAAAATGACGAAATATTGTACAGAAACTCATAAAATAAAAGTGCAAAATATAGAAATAAATACATTTTTGCCAAAATATTAAATGTAATTCCCAGCCAATTAATTAATTAATGGTACTGATTAATTTCCGTTACGACGTACAAATTCCATAAAATTTTTAAACAGACATGCAGCAATTTCGAGAGGTGTTCAGCGAACAGAATGTGGTGAGATATGACGAAGAGACACGGTCGTACTATAAAGACTTATAAGAACCTAATTTATAGGGATGCAAATTATATGCATATGCATATAATTTTCCTAGATTATGAGAAGCCTGAATTCTGTGACATATTTCATATGCATATTTGGGGATTTTTATGCATATTTGAGTTAAAAATATAAAACAGCTCCCTCTCTTAAAGCGGCCCTTTTGGTCTTTAAGTACCGAAAAATTTTCAAAAAACTTTCATTTTTTGTATTTAAAATGCAACTTTAAAAAATTGGAAATTTGTGCCAAAATAAGTCCAAAAATGAAAATTTTCGGTTTTTTACTCAATTTTCATTAAAATTTATAAATTTTAGATTTATTTTATAGTAATCTTATAAAAGAATTTTCCATAGCATATTTAGTCTTTTTGAGATTTTTTGCTTAAGTTTAGCGAATTTGAAGAATTTTCAAAAATTTTGCCCTTAATTTGGAAAAATTTATATGCATATTTTTCAGTTTTTATGTGCATATTTTTTGCATCCCTAATAATGTGTTCACCCCTTTTATTACATGCCTATACACATATTTATACCCGGATAAATCGTATAAAATTTAAACTCATTCTTATGCGAGGGGTTTTAACATTTATGATTTAACAACTTTTTATATAAACAAATGCCATCGTCGGTCATGTCTGGCATTTTTTTCCATGTCCAATTACGGCATTCATTGATTAAATTCATTGATTTGCCCTCTGTGCTCAACTGTACACATAAGGGGAGGCGTACAGCATCATTTCAGCCATACTTTTAGCATCCTACTGGATCGTTCCGTAAAACCGCCATTTTGGGCATTTTTAAAACTCGCCATTTTAACCATTTTTTCGACAAAAATAGCATAATTTTGCTTAAAAGCAATATAATTTTATATTCATGATTTGGTTCGATTGCCCAGGCTTTTCTCTGCTTTCACGCAAAATCCCAAATTAAAAAATAAATAAAGTTTCTCGAAAAAGCATATTCGGCATGGTTTTGGTTTGTGGTGTCTACGATGACTTTTACAATACCTATTTTGTGGTTTTTATGCTTAATGTCTAGGTGCCTATTTTGGTGCCTATTTCGACATTTTTGGCTCTAGCATATTTAGCATTTGCCCACTCATTTTTAAGCCTTAAATTGTCCCCTCCTCTGCCCATTGCTCACCAAAAAGCAAATTTTCTGCTCTTAAAAATGGCCACCGGCATACGTCTCCCACAAGAATTGCTTTACGATTTGCTCCATTTTCTTTCTCGAAGTCGGCGGTGGGCTAGTTGCCGAGTGAACATGGCATTTGACCACCATTTACTCAAACAAATGGGGCCATGGCTAATGCGCGTCAAGCAATTGGTGAGTTGGCATAATTAACACCATTAACTAATGATACCCATTGATCGCCATAACTTTTGTCAAAATCAACAAAATTAGGTAAATGTTCTATATTTAATCTGATCGAATTTGATAAAAATTTCTGATGATTTTTTGTAGAAAAACAATATAAGTTGGCCAAGTACGTGTTGGGTGTCTTCCAGTGAAGATCCTTTGTAGCAAGTTTTTATTGTGCCTGCGGGGTCGAGGGGCGCAGCCAACTTTAAAATGTTCTAACTTTTTTTTCTTCTGCAACCAAATAAAATAATCGTGATAGGTCAAAGTATTCTCTAATAGCTGCAAAATTTCAAAAAATTATATTGGGTTGAAAAAAAAATATGGCATGCGGCGCCAAAATGGCCTTTTTTGGTTTTTTGTCATAACTTTTTGTGTCTCAACGAACTTTTTTTAAACTTTGTAGGCTAATAGGCGTGTTAAGCCATCCAAGATTATTTAATTTGGATAACAAATAAAAATGATATAGCGTTTTGTGCCAAAGTGGGTGCGGTTCCTTACCGGCGGAATCGGAGCAAAAATAATACGTTGACTTTTATTATGCATTTTTTTTTTTCCTTTTTCGGGATTTTCATGCCTTTAATCCAGGGTTCGCAAGTGTTCTTATTTGTAAGATTTGTCCTTATTTTGGCACGATCTCCTTTGTTTTGTGCTTATTCTTGGATTTGAAAATAAAAATACAAAAATGAATAACTCTTTTGAATTACATATCATTTTAAATGAAGCGAATATGTATTTGAATTAATTTTAAATGAAAAAAAAACATTTTAATTCATTTTCGTAAGTGTAAAATACACCAAAATTTCAGTGAAAATCCGTTAAAAAAGGTAAAAATTTCTATTGGCACCGTCGGACCTCAAAACTTTTTTTTCATAGAAAATTGTCTCAAAATCTCAAAAACTGGTCATTTCTTGGTGAAAATCTGTTAACAAATTGAATTGAAATTTAAAAAATTTTTCCCGGCGGCGCCTACCGGCGCCACCGTACCCCCTCCCTGTTCCCAAATTTTTTTTTGGAAAAAGCGTGCCGCAAAAAAAAAACATTTTTATTGGTTTTTTAAATTTTGAATAAAATTCTCAAAAATGCTGATTTTTGACCCCAAATGACTCTTATTTTTGAGGTCCGAATCTTAGTTTTAGCCTCATCTGTCCTTATTTTAAAAAAAACTCCTTTTTTGGCATTTTGCCGTTTTGCTGCCCTTTTGGCCTTTTTTTGAAAAATTCCATTAAAAATGCATTAAAATGGGAAAGTACACCCCTAAGAAATGACCGGAAAAAATTTCTGTAAAATACACCCCCTAAGAATTGAAAATTTTTCTCAAAAATTGAAAGTCAAAATTTAATTTTTTTTTTTCTTGATAAAAATTTTAAGTTTAAAAATTTTCCTTATCCCGAAAAATTATAAAATTTTAATAATGATTTAATGAAAAAAGGAACTGTTGGACAATTAAAAAATAAAAATTTTTTGATTAAGTTTGGTGAGTTTTCCTCCCTAATAATCCATCCTTAAAAAATTTTTTAATGCATTTTTCATGCCTTTTCGGGATTTCGTGCCCAGCTGGAGAGGGCAGTGTCGGTAGGCCGGCAGAGCACTGGTCCGGAAAGCCAGAGACGCCGGTTCAAACCCGGTCCGTCCCATAGTTTTTCCCTCATCAAAAGCTTCCCCCGCTCGTTCATATATTTCATTTGCATGAAAATTTATTTTCATTTTGGGCTTCATTTTCGAAAAAGAACATTTTCACATCCCATTGGGTCACGAATTTATTAATTTTTTTTTGTACATTTTAGGTAATTAACAATGAAGAATCGATCCGAAAAATTTGTGACAAAATAAGGACATTGGGGATTTATCCATTTGTCCGCTGATGGATGTATTTGATAATTCTTGGACCCCTTTGTCATTGTCCATCCTATCATTACCCTATTATCACAATTTTTGTAAACGATCCATTGATTGCCACTTGGCCTTAGCAATTCTCAATCATTATTTAAAGTCAGCCAAAAAAATTCAATAAACCTTATTAATTGAAAAATAAATAAATAAACATCAATTCGTTATGCATTTATAAGAGGGAGACGGGAATGAATGAATGAATGATTTTTTGCAAAAATTTAGTGTCCATAAACACGGGGTTGGGCACTAGCACCGTGTCCAACTTTTCGCCCTAAAGCGTCAGCTGGAGGCCACAAGCCGCAACCAGGCACTAGCGCACCAGCCCCAAGCACAGGGCAGAGCACTAGCGCCGTGTCCAACCTTCCGCCGCAAAGCATCAAGCCGGAGGCCACAAGCCGCGACCAGGCACTAGCGCACCAGCCGGAACCTGGAGCTTTACAAAAAAGCATATAGGCCGGTGAAGGGGGTGATTAACAAAATTACCGGGGGTGAGCGGTGGCTGGGGAAAGCACCGTTAGCAAAAGAGGGGGAGGGCAGAGAAAGAGAAAGAGAGAGAGGAAGAAGAGAGCGGAAGAGGCTAAGAAAGCACAAAGAGAAGGAGGGGAAGAAGAAGAAGACTTCCTATTCTTTGCGAGAAATGGGGGACAGCAGAGAGGGGAAGAGGACATGCAAAGCATGGTAGTGAAAATGAAAATTAAATTTAAAATTAAAATTATTAAACAAAGGCGGGGTCAATGGCAAGCACCACAATGACCAAAAGCACGAATCGCAGCAGTGGAAAAAGAAAGCGAGAGAAGGCGAGAGCGGGTAAGAAGCCTAGGGGGTTGGAGAAGGAGGGGGAAGAAATGCAGGAGACGCCAAAAACAAGCCGTCAGAGGCGCGTGCGTGAGGGACAGGGAACGAGAGTGGGGACGGGAGGGTGAAGTATGGGGGGGGGGGAAGAATTGAATTTAAAAAAAGGAATATACAATAAAAAAATTTCTTGATATCGATCAGAAAAACCATCTGTTAATTTTTTATTAATGTTGAATAAAATTATTTTTAAATTAAAAATTAAAGTGCAAAAAAAGGATTAAAACTTATTAAGCTGGGAATACAATATATAAAGTTTAAAAAAAATACCGGTTGGTAATTGAAAATAATTAAAACAAATAAAAAAAAAGTGGGTGATGTGGGGGTGAAAAATGTTGGTAACATTTAATTACAAAAAAGAAATCAATTGAGACGCTAAAATTTTTGTTGAGTTTTTGGCTGTATGAGTCCACTCTTCGGCACATTGCGTTGTGTGCGATAGAGAACGTAAAGGAAGAGAGAAAAAAGAGAGAGAAAGAGAGAGAGAAGAAAGAGAACACATAAGAGTGCGGGGGAGAGAAAAAAGGGAAAAAAATGACCCCCCACACACACCGTCCACTCAATAATCGTCGTAGACCTACCATCCCAAAGGCAATTCGGTAGAGAATTTTGTCCTCTATCTGACAGGCCTACTCAAATTTTCTAGTAAAATTTTCCCAACCCCCTAGGAATTTTTTTCGAAAAATTTCCCTCCCGAAATATATAAAAAATTTTATTAATAAAAATTACAAAAATTGGAGTGCGGAAAAAAAAAATCCTCCCCCCCCCACACCCACCGGTTTTAAAATTTTTTTTTTTAAAATAGTACCCCGAAAAAATGCGCGAAAACGGTCCCGGACACCTACCGGTAACAGCTGTTTTCACACCCTCAAAGCCCCCCAAACGGGGCCCGGGCCATAACTACTTGTAAATAAAAGTCCCAACTTTTAAAAATATGTATTTACATAAAATTAGCAGCCCTAGTAATATATATTATTTTGCAAAAGCTTAATTAGCATTGGCCCAATATTTTAAATTCAGCAAAAAAATTTGAAAATATTACAAAACTTATTCACCACCATATTTTGCTATGAAGTGACTAAATTCTGCAGCATTTTCTGATCTTTTTTTTATATAGTCATTTTTAGGGTCGCGATTTCTAGTGAAAAACTATTTTTTTCGCTCAATTGATTTGAAGAAACGAGCTCAAAAAACGCATTTCTGCATTAAAAATTTTCGATTCTGATGTCATTATCGGTCACTAGAAATCACTATTTTGTCGTTTCGTCACTAAAATAGTTAAAACGAGCAGTTGGGCGCCGCTTCGCGGCGCCCATCCGCTCTGTTAAAGTTTCAGAATTTAAATTTCAATAAACATTTTCTATTTATTCTTCTTCGCTAATCGCATCCATCTATTTATATTTCTTCGCTAATCTCATTTATCTTCCTTCCTTATAATCATTTCTCGCTCTTTCTCTACCTTTCTCTCTCTCTCTCTCTCTCTACCTTTCTCTCTCTCTCTTTCACTCTACCTTTTTCTCTCTTTCTTTACCTTTTTTCTCCCTCTGTCTCCTATCTCTCTATCAACCTTTCTCACTCTCCCTACCTCTCTCTATCTCTCTCCCTACCGCTCTCTCTCTGCCGCTCTCTCTTTCTCTCCCCCTCTACCTGTTGTTCTCTCTCTCTCTCTCTACCTTTTTCTTTCTTTCTTTATCTTTATCGTCCTAGTCCAGCCGTAATTGCATCTTGAGGGGTGAGCAGTGGCAAACTGTCGGCTGTGCATGCGGCGCCGCAGGTGCCATCCGGTGAACGCTCACCAGGCGGAAGGTCAATCCCAGGCGGAGGCGCCGGCCCACCTGGCGAAGGCAAAAAAAAAAAAACTCCCCGGAAATAAATTTCGTGTTTTTTGACAACACAATAAACATATTGCCGTGGATAGAGCATAAATTGGGATTGGTAGGGATTGGTAATATTAATCACCGCAGCCGGGAGGAGGGAGTCGAAATTGAAACACCTTTTTATTCAGTCTGGGCCGCCTACTCGGTTAGTTTTTCTCTCCCCCTTTTTCTGTTGTTCTCTCGCTACCTCTCTCTCTCTCTCTACCTTTTTCTCCCTCTCTCTTTATATTTTTTCTCCCTGTGTCTCTCTCTCTACCTTTCTCTCTCTCTCTCTCTCTCTCTAGATTCCTTTCTCTCTCTCTCTCTCTCTCTCTCTCTCTACCTCTTTCTCTCTTTCTTTACCTTTTTTCTCCCTCTGTCTCTCTCTCTACCTCTCTATCTCGCTTTCTCTCTGCCTATCTCTACCATTCTCTTTCTCTCTCTCTACCCCTCTCTCTGTCTCTCCCCCTCTACCTGCTGTTTCTATCTCGCTTTCTCTCTGCCTATCTCAACCTCTCTCTCTCTACCTTTTTCTAAATTTAAATGTTTTCCAGAAAGTATATTTAATTTTAAAAGCATTTTTAAATAATATTTTTTATTTTATAGCGTTTAAAGAAAATTTTTTTTAATCTAAATTTTCAAAAAAAAAATCAAAAGATTTTTTGGTCTTTTTATTAGAATGAAATTCTAAGAAGTTTCGGAAACTAAAATCTTTCAATTTTTTAATTTTTTTCAACCGGGATTTCAATCCCCATATGGATTCCAACCGGGCAAATTCCGAGTCTTGTGCCAAAAATTTTCCGGAAATTCCAGAAAAAGTCCAGGCTTGCCGAGGCCTGCTGGACTCCAAGCCTGAGCGTAGAATTTTTTTGAAATTCGTTTAAAAAACAATTCAATGTATGAAAAAAATAATTGCCAATGCTACGGGGCCAGGCCCAAACAGGGCAGGACATGCCAATGCCATGCTATGGGGCCATGTTCAAACAGGGCAGGGCTATGCCAATGCCATGAGGTTGCGATGAAGTATTTAAAAAAAAGTTAAACATTGATTTTTATAAATTTAAACAATAAACATCAGGCTTTATCCATGGTAAAACATTGACATGAAGTTGAACATTGATTGTCATTATTTTATCATAAGATAGCATAAAAGGCAAAGCAAATATGAATAATAATCAAATATCTGCATAACTAGAGCCCTAATATTATATCCGCACGAGGCAGATTAGTGCCATTTTGAGCTTTTCGGAATATTCAGCCAAAATTCCAATTTTTCGAGCCCATAATTTTTAATTTGTTGATAAAGGTCCCGGTAATACTGCCTACGGTGCCCCCCCCCCTCCCCATTTTTTGGCCTATTTCGAATCCCCGACAAGAATTTGAACAAAAGGTCGAAAATTCAAAAACAAAATTCTAAACGATTGTTTATTTTCTTTTTCAGTAAAATGGCTAATTTTGTTCTGCTGCTGAATATCTTCATCGCCTGCTTCATGTTCTCCTCAATTTTTCTGTTCCAATGCGGAGAAACAAAACCAGCAGCAGTTAAAACGGTCTTCGAAAGAATAGGATATTTAGAAAATGCTGAAAGAAGGTTACAAGACAATTTGGCTAAAGGATATAAAATTATAAGTAATTTTTTTATTAATCCTAATTAACTAATTTAATGGCGGGGCGGTGCTTACTTATTAACCGGTGGGAGGGGGGAAAACAGGGCATGTGCGAGTACCGTATTATCTCTAATTATCACCCCGGGGGGATTATTGTTCAACCTCCTCAGAAACGGGGGGATTATTAGATACGGGGGGGGGATAAATGGAGATGGGGCATTAATGGAGACGGGGCGATAATTAGAGATAATACGGTAAGTTGCAGTCGTGGTGGAAATTGGAGCATTCATTAATGAACTGCGTGATTTTCCACTGATTGGGCATGTTACCCACCCGCCCCCTTCAATAGAGCCCCTCCCCCGAATTTTTGCCAAATACCCCGCAAAGAACGTGGCGAGTTTTTTTTACATTTTATTGACAAAATACAATTAATTTCAATTTTTTTGGCGCTAGAGTCAATTCCTTATCAGAAAATTTTCCCATTGATAGCGTGCTTACAAATTATTAATCTAAGTAGGGACTCACTATTATGACCTTCGAAGACTGCGGACAGTGATGATGATTTTCGACCCGTTCCCCCTCCCGCAAATGCTTTTTCTCACATTTTATTTTTCGGATTTTTAAATGTTTTGGCTGTCCTTGTTTTCCAATTGTAAGGACATTTTGTTGATATTGTTGGAGGATGGATTGTGTTCGGCACCAATTTTTTAGATGTTTTTTGTTGTTATTTTTGTTGATTAAATTCTATAAAAATGTGTCCAAAATTGCATCTTTTTTAAATCTACTCAGGGAATGGTCGGAAAATTGATTTGGATTCGGACCGGAATTGGTCGAAATAGCTGCCGCTTCGCTGCGACCGCATGGACAGCAGGGCTGGACGTAATTACGGATTACGGAAATTACGGCCTTTTTGGGGTTACGGATTACGGGTTACGGATTTTTGGGATTTTTCCGTAATTTTGATCCGTAACTGGACTTATGGATTATTTTTCGAAACGAGTTCTTGTAAGAATATTTTTTATAAAAAACCAAAGTTTCCATAAACAACAATTTAAAATTTATCTATTTTTTAATGCTCTACACTTCTTTTTATTTCTTTAGATTAAAAATGTCAAACTTAAATCCTGGTAATTGGTGGTATTATTTTGATCGTCAAGGAAAAATGACGGATTACGGATGGCCGTAACTGAAAATCAGTTACGTCCAGCCCTGATGGACAGACTGTCGCGGTCCGATCGTGCGGTGACTGCATCAATTTTTTCACGTTCCGCCGGTGCGATGAAGCATTGGACTTCTTGCAGCGGGAAATCGGACCTGAAAAAGTGGAAAATTCGTTTAAAAAAAACTTGGAAAAAATTTGGAGAGGATGATCCAGAAAAAATCGGGGGGAGACTGACACTCTCTGTTTCAATAATAATAAAACATATAATTAAGTTTTCTAAGAAAAAATTACTAAAAAAATTCATTTGAAAAAATTTATGAAAATAAAAATTTAGTAGCCAGTATTTTTTTAAGATTTTTTCAACTTCGCCTGCAAATTTCTTATAAATTCCTTAAAAATCGATGTAAAAAATTAAAGGAAAAAATCCAAGAGGGCGAGGGGGAACACCAATTTTCAAAAAATTAAATATAAGACACTTTTCCCAAAAAAATACTCAAAAATTTATTTAAAAAATTTTTGAGATTTGATAAAAATTGATTATATCTTTTTAATGAAGGAATTAATGTAAAGATTTTTTTTATTGGCCTCAAGAATCGAGACTAGTGAAACACATTTATCGAGAGTTATGCCATTTCGACCTCTTTTCTGCCGTCTTTGAATTCGACTGTTGTTGTTGGCGATGGTGTTCTTCTGCTGTTGCTGCTTCAACTCCTGTTGCTGCTGCTGTATGGAGCGAATGAATGACTCGGAGGGGCGCAACTTTTGTTGTTGTTGTTGTTGCGGTTGTTGACAAATTGTCGGAAAATGGTCCTGTACATTTTAAATATTTGAAATCTGATACAGTGCCAATAAAATCTTTGAATGTAATTCGGTTGGTTGGCTATTATTTAGATGGTTTGTCCATTTTAGTGTTGGGGAAATATTGCCCAAATCCTATGTGTGTCGGCACTTTGTCATACCTCGAGGACAACTTGTATAAAACCTTTGCTGGGTCGGCATTTTGTCCAACAGTGGGCAGACAAATTGCCTAAAACCTATGCTTTGTCGACACTTGGATCTATCTTGGCTTCAAAATCTAAACTATGTCGGCACTTTTCATATCATGAGGACAAATTGAACAAAACTATGCTATGTCGACATTTTGTCCCAGAATGGGCAGACAAATTGCTCAAAACCCGTTGCTGTGCGGCACTTTGTCACATCAAGAGGACAAACTGCACAAAACCTTTGCTGTGTCGGCATTTTGTCCCATATTGGGTAGACAAATTTCCCCTAAACCTAGTCGGCATTTTATCCCCACCATCTAACTTAAAGAGACATTTCGTCAACAAATTTCACCTGTGATGTCCAGCGAGTGGCATTTGTGCCAGCTCTGTCGGCTGCCTGTTGGTCTGCAACGGTCATGCCATTTTTGATCATTACACAAAAATCAAATTTGCTGATGAATTGTCCACTGACGGATTGTCTATTACTGACGGATTGTCCCCGAATGTAAAATATCGAATTTTTTGGTCGAAGTCAAAAAATTAATTGAAAAAATATTTTTAATAACAAATTTATTCACTCTATTCATGAATTGATATATCTTTTTTTGGGGGGTCCATGATCCAAATTTGATCACTTCCATCACTGATCAAATCCACAAAATCTGTTGCTTTTTTCACGACAGATAAAATTCGGTTGTGTCAACAATTTTACTGCGACATAACGGACAATGCCTTTTACAAGCAGCATCGGAATACTTCATTATATTTTCGGCACAAATGTCGCAGACGACAGCATGCTTACATGGAGTAAACAGAACACTTCGCTGTAAAAAATTGTAATACATTTATAAATAGAGCAAATTGCGGGACGGGATACCGCGCGGGATTTCGCCGGATCTTAATCCTCAATCCAGCATTTTTTTGGAAAATGCGGGATTTTGCAGGATTAGTCAAGTGGGTGCTCGTCCCGCAAAAATTTTGAGTCCCAATCCTACAGCGTGATCCAAAGATTTGAAATTTCTGGGCTCTATTTATAAGTACAAGTCAGGCGTGGTAATCGTGGTAATCCCAGATTTTCAGAGAAATTTCCTGAATTTTTTTTTTGTCAAAAAAAATTTTTTAAAATTTTTTGGAGGTCGGAATTAATTCGGAAATTTTTGAAAGATACAAAATATAAAATAAAATCCTTTACTGGTTAAGCACTGCCGGGGAATTTTTAATGTGGTTTTGTTAACACAGATTTTGTCCAAAAAAGGATCAAATTTAGCGTTTTTAGCAAATTTTTGAAGAAAATTTTAAGAATGTGCCGATAGGCGTCGCCGGTAAAAAATTGAAAATTTCAATATAATTTATTAATACAGAATTCATACAAAAATTGCTAATTTGTTAAAAAAAAATTCAACGAACCGAAAATTTGCGACTTTTTATCAAAAATTTCGCAAACCGGAATTCCGACCCAAGAACGCCGGAAATCGGAATTCCGAGGCTTAAAAATTTTTCGGAAGTCTGAAATCAGAATTCCGTGCCATCCCTGGAATGGCCGCGTGGGTTCGACTCCCACCCAAAGCCTAAAACATTTTTTCCCATTTCTCCTTTTCTTTCTTTTTTCTTACTTCCTTCTCCATGCAAATTATGCAGGTTAATCTTCTGTTGAGTTCCTCAATGCGCTTAGAAAATTCTTTATTAGCAATTTCCCACTCGTTGGCAACGAAAGCTTGAAGTCTTTAAATTGGGAAAAAAATTGCCAAAAATTTGATATTTTGTGCCTAATTGCTTTTTGATATTTTAATTAATTTAAAATATTGAAAAATTCTGGAAAATTGGCCAAATATTTTTTTTCAAATATTTTTAATCATTTAAAAACTGAAAATTCTCATTTAACCTGCTGCCAAATGAACTCATGGCAACTTCGAGATTGGTGTTTGGTCTTGACATTGGATGAATACTATTTCGTTTTTAAATATTATATTCTTTATAATTGCATAATTTTGTCATAAAATTTGATTATTATTTTTTCATTGGCGTGTTAGGTTTTTTTGAAAAAAAAAATTGAAAAATAATTAAACAAAATTTTATTTTTACAATTTTAATCTAATTTCCAAAAATTAGGCAATAAAACTGGGAAAATCGTCATTTTAGGAATATTTTTGAAATCTTTCGGCTCGTTCCATTTCTAAGTAGAACTTTTAATAAAAATCATTTTAAAAATAATTAAAAATTAAAATTTCTCATTTAACCTGCTGTTATTTGAACTCGTGCCAGCTTCGACATTGCTCTTTTGTCTTGACATTGGACGAATACTAGTTGATTTTAAATATTTAAATTGCTTAATTTTGTCAAACAAAATTTTTTTTAATTGGAATGTTTTAATTTTTAGGAACAAAAATTTGAAATAAGTAAAATTTTTACAATTTCAATAAATTTTCGAACATTAGGCAAATAAACTATGTAAATCGTCATTTTAGGATGAATTTTTTGAAATCTTTAGTTCGATTTATAACTCAAATTTTTATCTTTAGTTCATTTTTGTTAAAGCATTTGCCAAAAATTTAATTTTTCGTTCATAATTTATTATTGACTTTTTAATTATTTTAATGCCCAGAAAACCCTGGAAAATCCGTCTCAAATCCATTCTCAACCAATCGAATTATTTTAAATATGCTAAAAATTAAAAGATTTCTGCATTTTATTTTACCTGCTACTTTTTGAACTTGTGCCAGCTTTTTCATTAGCATTTGTTGTTGAGCTGTAATTTTTTTTATTATGAATATAAATTTATTTTATATTATTTGACATTTTCTATTTTATGCTATTTTTAGATAAATTTTATCTGGAAATTCGCCAAAAAAGTTTTTTCTACAAATTTACTGTATATACATATATATTTTAATATTAAAAATTATCTTTTCACCCGCTGCTATTTGAACTCGTGCCAACTTCGACAATGGTGTTTGATCTTGACATTGGACGAATGGTATTCGAATTAAAAAAAATTTGATTATTTTAATTTTATAATTTGGTCACAATAAAATAAATTTTTTTAATTGGCACGTTACGTTTTTGAGAATAAAAAATTGAAAAAAAATTGAAGCAAAATTTTTCCAATTCCAATCAAAATTCGCAAAATTAGCCAAGAAAAACTGGGAAAATTGTCATTTTAGGATTCATTTTTTGTGTGCATTTTGCTTGCCAAAAATTAAAATTTCGTTGATAATTTATTTTTGGTATTTAAATTAATTTAAAATTGCCAAAAATTCTGGAAGATTCGCAAAAATATTTTTTTTATTAATTTAATTATTTTTAAAAAATTAAAAAATTCAAAATTCTCTTTTCACCCGCTGCTATTTGAACTCGTGCCAACTTCGACATTGGTATTTGGTCTTAACATTGGACGAATGGTATTCGAATTTAATAATTTTGAATTTAATAATTTTGTATTTTTGAGTTTTATAATTTGGTCATAAAAATAATTTTTTTTTAATTTCCATGCTATGCTTTTTAGAATTAAAATTGAAAAAAAATTGAAGCAAAATTTTTCCAATTCCAATCAAAATTCGCAAAATTAGCCAAGAAAAACTGGGAAAATTGTCATTTTAGGATTCATTTTTTATGTGCATTTTGGCTTGCCAAAAATTAAAATTTCGTTGATAATTTATTTTTGGTATTTAAATTAATTTAAAATTGCCAAAAATTCTGGAAGATTCGCAAAAATATTTTTTTTATTAATTTAATTATTTTTAAAAAATTAAAAAATTCAAAATTCTCTTTTCACCCGCTGCTATTTGAACTCGTGCCAACTTCGACATTTGTGTTTGGTGTTGACATTGGACGAATGAAAAGATTCATATCAATTTCAATCAGATTTTTGCTAATAAAATCGTTTTTTGCCAAGTTATATTTTCTAAAAAAAGAAAATTTAATTTATAAAACTAATTTACTTTTCTTTTCCCTCGGTGTTGTGTTAAACTAATTTGTAAGCCAAAATGGCGCACAAAATTTGGGCACCAAAATTGCCAATTCTTTGAAAGTATTTTAAAAATATTTATTTGTTTAAAAAAGCATAAAAGGTGACTCGCCCGGTGGGACTCGAACCCACAGCCTTTCCAACTGTGCAATGCTCTAACCGACGGTGCTACGGGCGCTCATTTTAGAGGTTTTTCTATGTTTTTAGGTAAATCGTGGACCCAGTGCGTTGTCCAACCAAATATTTAAATTTTACCTAAACACCAAGCCAAAATGAATTCCCGAAAATACTAAGTACATGAAATGGGTATATTAAATTTAAAAAATTGTATGAATTTTTTGGGACAAAAAATTAGTAGAAAGGAGTAAAATAAGGCCCAAAATGACCTAAATAGGCTTAAAATAACATTTTAGTATATAATATTTTTGTTATCTCCTTTTCTTTTGAAAAAAAATTAATTTTTATTGTACATTTTCAAAAAATTTTTTTTTATATTTTTTATAGATTATAAAATATAAAAAATGAAATATAAACGGAAATACTTTTGAATTTTGAAAAATTTAATTACCAGCACTGCGAAAAGAAAAGTTGGTTGTTTTTTTCTTTAAAATAAGATTTTGATCATTCCCCGAATCGGGTTCCCCGACAATTTATCTTGGACCCCCCCCCCCCCCCCGATGGTCCCAGCCATTTTGCCGCCGAGGGGTCGTTAAAAAAAGAATAGCATGTAATTAGAAGTAATTTTCTTAATTGATTCATTTCACCTCGAATTATTGCCATTTTGAATGATCTCGATTTCAATACCGCTACGTCCATCCCTGCCACATAAACGCATCACTGTAGCCATGTCGTACACTGGTACGGTGACACTAATAACTAGGGCTGGGAATTATATGGATATAAAATCGCAAAATATGGCCATAAAATATTTATTTATGCAAAAAAGAAAAAAGTCCACAAAAGGGAGTAATCCACTTACTCTGCGGACGTGTCATAGATTAAATCGTCCTCGAGTAATATGGATTAAAAATTAAACAAAAAAAGAAATCACAACAAAATTAAATATAAGAATGAGGTCAATGATTAATAAAACCAAATCACTATATAAAATATATAATATCTTTAATTAAAGAGATAATTCACTTTTCCGGTCATTTTATACGTTAAGGAGTTTAATTTTAGTTTTAAATTGATTTAAAGAATTTATTTTAATGATTTCTTTATCCAGCTGATTCCACAATTTTGTAGCCCTCCCCGCAAAGGGAATAAATTTTTTGCCTAATTTATATTTTGTGTTAAACCTATAAAAGGGGACATTAAAGCGTTCAGAAGGTTTGAAAATTTTTAATATATCTAGATCTGTTCGGCCATAAACAATTTTATGCGCCATGAACAGATCAAATAGCTTTCGCCTTTTCTCAAGTGTTGGTAGTTGCAGGTATTCTAATCGATTTTGGTATGGAATTGGCGGAAGGCTGCATTTAAAAAACACCCGTTTGGTGAAATATTTTTGACACTTTTCGATTTTTTTAATATTTTTTGAAGAGACGGATTCCAAACCTCCGGAGCGTATTCCAATAAAGGACTAATATAAGTTTTATATAACGTAATCCAAATCTTAGATGATTTGGATTTAATTATTCGGAACAAGGAACGCATACATAAATACGCATTCCTTGTTATATGATTAATATGATCGGAAAATTGTAATTTGTTATCAATGTTTACTCCTAAATCCCTAATTGTATCCACAGCATTTATTGTATTCCCATCAAATTTACGAAATTTTCACGTTTTTGCTTATTTTTAATATAAATTACCCAATTTTCAAGAAAATTTAAATTTAATCAATATTTTCGACAAAATTTGCTAAAAATGTCTTTTTCTGAAATTTTTTCGGTCTTTAGGGGTCAAAAATGCCAATTTACCTGATGGGGGCCGTTATAATAAAGGTTTTTTGGAAAAATGCCAAAATATGGACAAATATGGAAATATTGACATAAATCGCGAAATATGGATATAGAATACTCTGTCCACCGCTCTGCTGCTGTTGAGGATGAAAAATTGCGCTTCCAATTACATAGTTATTACGATAAGCAAGACCAATATCGCATCCAATTTTAATCCCGACAAGAGATTCTTGAGTGTCGTTAATCCATGTTAAATGGTTTTTTAAATTGAATGATTTATATGCCGGTGGTCGTGTGCCGAAGCCGAGCACAATCGGCACCTCACAAACGGACAGATGCGTTTTTGTGATCAGGAATTCCTTCTGTAAAAATGAGAGTTATACAAGACCGGGACCTGGTACTGAAATAAACGTACAACTGAGTACCTAAGTCCCGGTTTTCAAAGTTCTGACTGGGACCGGGAAAAGTCCGGGGCCTATTCAAATTAGCATCGTATCAACGATGAGATGATACGATGTGATGGCTCATCGTATACCCGATGCGCGTTCAAATTAAAATCGTCTCCCGCATACGATTTATCACATCAAGTCATCACTAGGGCTGCCAATTTTATGTAAATACATTTTTTTTCCTGGCTTCTCCTTGCTCTAAATAGCAGGAAAAACACTTTCTTTTTTGTGTTTGCGAACAAAAACCGGGACTTTTATTTACATATTTTTACATATTTCGGGATTTTCTTACATATTTGTACATATTTTGGATTTTTTTCATATATATTTTTATTTTTTTACATATTTTGAGTATTTTTTACGGAAATTTTTGGAAATCCTCAAAAAAAAATCCAAAATTTCGGCAAATATTTTTTTACATATTTTGAAAATTTATAAAGAAAAAATAAGTTTGAAAATGTTGCCTAAAAATACCAAAAAAAGTAATTTTTATGTCATTTTGTGGCTATTTCATATTTTACGGGGATTTTCTTTCCCAAAAAATACCATTAAAAAAAATTTATTTACATATTTGGGGTTTTTTGTACATATTTTGGGATTTTTCTTACATATTTATGTACATATTTGGACCACTTTTTGGACCCTGCGATTTTCCTACATCGTATGTAGGAAAAAAATTCGTAAAAAATTCGGGAGACACCAGAATAAATAATATTTATATATTTTTTATAGATTAAAGTCTCAGCTATTTTGTCATATAAATTTTAAATTTTTCTTACCACTAAAAGCCAGCCAAATTATTAAAAACATAAAACATTCCAAATATTTTTTAAAAAGTAATTTATTTTTCATAAAGATAATGTAAAATTTAATCATTTTGCGTTTTCCCTCTATTAGTTAGGTTTAATGTAAAAATTTTCAATTTTAATTTTAATCAATTTGGTCAGTTTTTATTTTAAATAAAAATAAAAATAATTCATCAATTTTTTTCAACGATTGAAAATTAAAATTCACCGATAATTTAATTTTTATATTATTTTAAATTTTAGTCAGAATTTGTAAATTTTCATATTTTCGCGTTAGATAAATGAAATAGAATAATTTAAGAAATTTAATTTACCATTGGATTTATTTTTTATTTTTTATGGCATGACTTAGTTATTTTAATGCTCATTGTATGCACTCGTCGTATAAAACCATCACATCGTATCCATAAAAATAATTTGAACAGCCATACGATCGTACGATTGGTTCATCGTACGTCGTATGATGAGCTGCAAACGACTGCTCATCATACGATGAAAACCTTTAATTTGAACACGCATATGATCGTCGTATCATCGCATCGTTGATACGATGCTAATTTGAATAGGCCCCGGGTTTTTCCTCAAAAATTGCCAAATATGGACCAAAATATGGACTAAAACGCAAAAATTTCTTGTCAAGAAAATAAACAAATAATTTTTTGAGATGAATTGTTGAGAAAATTTTTCATTTCGTATAAGTATATTTTCTGAAATTTTTTCAGGTCAATTCCCATAGGTATATTCTTTGAAAAATTTTTTAGATCGATTCTTAAGGGGTTCGTTTTTATTTTGCCTGTTTGTTAATAAATTTGGGCAAAACGCCAAAATAGGTTAAAATAAGTTTTTAAATTTCTTTTTAGGCTCTAAGAAATAAAAACCGAAAATAGGAACTAATAACTCGAAAAGTAGCTTAACAACACAAAAAAACAATTGTTTTTCGTGCGTTTCAGGCCACACGGAGAGTTCAGCAGGAAAAAATGGGTAAAAAACTAAAAATTAGAGCCCTACTAATTACATAAATCACATCCATTTGCAATACCAACCGTTTCATTGGTATCTGCTTTGATGATTTGGATCATTGCGTTCGTGTCATTCTGATCACAAATGCCTAAATCCACCCAGAAGGCAATGCATGAATATCTTCCACTTTCTTGATCTGCAATTTGGGCTTATCTTGATAAATCATGTGCATAATGTTATTGCGTGTACACCACAGTCGCCCCACATAATTAAAAGTGTTCGGTCGTACGCATATTGTAGCAAATGATGACAAAACGGGGGAAATTAAAACAAATAAAATTGCAGAGAAATTAATAATGAACATGCTAAAATAATTCATTAATATAATATATTTTATTAATATGGCTACGATTTATAGTTGCTAAAAACTGCCAAAAAATTTAGTTTTTAGGTTCTAAAAAACCTAAAAAAATAGGTGCTAAAAAGTTTCACATTTAGGGGTGTGACAATATTTATTCAAAAGTGTAAAAAATAAGGGAACCGCCCACTTCGGCGCCGGCCTTTCGGCGCCGTTGCTAACAACTTTTTTCCTGATCAACCAAATTAAAAATTTTTGTTATCAATCTATAGCTCTTCAGATTCTCTATTAGCCTGTAAAATTTAAAAAAATTTCGTCAGTTTCCAAAAAAGTTATGGCCAAAAAACCTCAAAAATTGACTTTTTCTTGGCTTTTTAGGCGCCACGTGGCATAACTTTTTTTATTTTTGAATCATTCATTTCTATTTTTACATGTAAATATAGAGCACACATAGAGCTTTCAAATGATGCTAGATTGGCTAAAGCTAACTGACAAATAAAAAAGTTATAGCATTTCAAAATTTGCGGCGCCGAAATGGTCCGCGCCGAAGTGACCCCGACCCAAAAATAAAGCCAGCTCAGTATTGTGCTCTAAATAATTTTTAAAAGCAAAAAATTCTTGCCCTGAGGCTTTTTTTGGTTTTTAAAAAATATGTTAAAAAGGGTCGGGGGACGGGGAGCGGAAAACTCGGGGTCGTAAATGCCGGGTTCCAGAGCATTTCTTTTACATAAAAATTACAACAAAAAAAAAATTAGTCATTTTAGGACCATTGAATTTTCTTAATTTATACAAATTACTTTCTGTTTTTGCATGGTGAATTATTGATTATTGTTTTGTTGATATTTTTTTATAATTTTACGTGTATATTAAAGTGAATTATTGATCTTTTTTTATTTTTACAAATACGAATTGAATTTTTGATTATTGCTAATTTTTTTTTTAAATTTTGGTCATATATTTAAAATGAATTATAATAATTTGTTAATTTTTTGTAAATAAATCAAAACCATTGCGCAATTGGGGTATAAACATCTGTCTGGGAGGGGGACCGGTAAATTGGGCACCAATAGGGTAAATAGATAGATTAATGAATTGAGGCCCTTAGAATGGATCAGGCATTTAGTCGGCACGATGGGACGGAGTCGTTATTTCAAAATGAAAATTTTGGACGAAATTTTTTTTATAATTTTGCTCTAAAGCAACCAAATTTTTAATTCTTGATGCCATTTGATGGCCTTAAACACACTCTGTAAGAGAAACTAAAAAACCTTGTTTTTTTGAACATTTTCGCCATAATTTTTTTGAAAATTTTTTTTTTGGAATATTTCAGGCACTAAAGAGAGAGAGCATTTAGAACTATCGAATGATATCAAGTAGGGTAGCACGAGACCGGTACCGATACCGATCCGGTAATTACCGGTTTTTTCAGGTACCGGTACCGGTCTCGGTCCCGGTTTTTGAAAAAAGTCAAGTCTCGGTCCCGGTTTTTGAGTAACGGCGGTACCGGTACTAACCGGTACTAAATATGCACTGGTAAGAATGGAGTTCTGAGAGCAAAAGAAAGAGAGAAGGTTGGGAAATGGGAAAATATTTGTATTTTGAATAACATTTCGCCAAATTTTACAGTCAGTGGGTTGTGTGTCAAGCAATTGTCCACCTCATTTATTTCTTTCATTTTTTGATTTCCATCTACTTTTTTTCATTTAGAATTAATTGATTAAAATGTCTGATATTTGGAAACATTACAACAAAAATTTGACTGGTGCAACTTGCAAAATCTGCGCAAAAAAAGTCACCCGAAGTGACGGCTCTACTACAGGAATGTGGAAACATTTGGAAGCAAAGCATCAAAAGGAATTTTCTGTGTTAAAAAACACAGAAAATTTAGGGCAAATGGGGGAGGATAAGGTTTATTGTGATTTTTATTGTAATAGAGACTAATTTTTAGAAACAAAAGCAAATACAATCTTTTTTGGTGACAAAAAAGAATGAGACGGAAATTGCTGAAGAACGCATCGTGCGAATAATGGTCCGGCAAAACAATTCATTCTATTTTTTCGATGACCCAGACTTAAAGGATTTGTTTCAAAAAGCACATCCGAACATTGTACATCATAATATATCTTATACATTGTGAATTTATTTTTGAAGGATCTTGGTGCACGAGAACATTTTCGCCGAAAAGTGATTCCCAGGATGTCCGATCAAATCCGTTGTTTAATTCAATCGGGAGTTGGATCTGATCATTATGCAATTACGAGTGACGGTTGGTCTAAGCCGACACTGTCACCACAATTACAAAGGTTGATAATTATTTTTTAATAATGTTTAATCATTTTAATTGTAATTTCAGTGTCACTGTTCATTGGATTGATAAAAGTTTCTCTCGCCACGATGCCGTACTCGCTGCCTTTTCCATGGAAAATTTTGTTCACTCTGGTGAACTGATCTCGGAGAAAATTGCACTATGTTTGAATCAAAATGGATTGACATTGAACAAAATGGCGTGTTGTGTGCGTGATGATGCGAAGAATATGCAATCTGCCATCAGACAGTTGGAAAAGGAGAGGTATGCCAAGGAAATCAGTGATAAATGAATGAAATCTTTAGTTTTCAATGTTGTGCACATTTTCTCAATTTGGTTGTCAGTGATGCAATGAAGACAGAGTGCCTTTCAGAAATTATTTTCAAGACGAAAGAATGGACGAAGGAGTGCGAAAAGCAAAGATAAGAAAATGTCTTGAGCGACACCAAGACAAATTGAACATGCCCAAAAAACAACTTATTTTGGTAATACAATAAAAAAAACATCATAACTTTACAAATTTTAAGTCGGTTCCCACCCGTTGGAATTCCACTTATCACATGCTTGCTGCCTTCAAAGAGCAGAAAAAAGTTCTGTTCTCAATGCAATTTGAACGTGACCAACGAAATGCCGGACTTTTGTGCTTGTCAAAGCGGCCTCGCCTGGCAGAGATGGAAACAATACCTGCTTCATTGCCCACCATTGCACCAAATGATTTTGAAATTTTGCGCCACATTTGTCCTGTACTAAAGATATTTGATACCGAGACACAAAAAGTGGGCGAGATCAGCAAATAAGCAATTATATCCAATAACTAATGAATTTCAGCTGTCGCGCGAGGTGTCAACGGCGTCAGTGATTTTGCCGACTCTTAAACGACTTCATGTTTTTTTGCAAGAGGGAAAATTTCCAGAAATTATTCAACCGTTTATCGACAGTTTGGTGGACTCATTAAATGAAAGGGTGAAGAAATTGGTCCAGAATATGTTAATTCGTATTTGTTCTCTAATGGACCCGCGTTTTGCTTATGATGAATCTATGTTTTCAAAAGCAAATTGGAATCTTATTGAAGAAGACTTAATTGATTTTGCAAATGGGAAAAGTAAATGATGGATTTTTTCAAAAATATTTAAAATAACATTTTACAGTTAACAATGAAGACACCACAAATTTTGAAGAGCAGAATGAGACGACATTGAGTGATCTTGAGTCTTTGTCAGACTTCAATGGAGAACAAAGTGATGAAAGCATAAAATGTAAAATTTATAATGGTTATGGTTATTGTTGGTTAATTAGTCCTTTATTTTTAGACGACATTTGGAAGCCAAAATCGCCCGGATGTGTTTCAGTTCCGTCTACAATTTCAGGAACTTCGCATTCGACACAAACGACGCGCATTCAGCTACAGTTAGCTGCATACAAGGCATTTGATCGGCCGTCAGTCAACGCTGATCTTTTTACTTGGTGGAGAGAAATCGGCAATCAATTTCCTGACTTAATTATTTTGGCTCGGATTGTCCATTCAATTCCTGCCACTTCTGTTTCTTCGGAAAGATTATTCTCAAAGGCAGGACTAATTTACAGCAACAAATTAAGAAATCGGTATTTGGAGTATAAAATCACAATTTATTTTGTAAATTTTTATTTTAGCCTAGGTGCAGAAATGGCCGAAAATCTTTTGCTTATCAAGGCCAATATGGATCGAGTGTTCTTGGCACCGTCTACGGAGCCGGATGAAGAGGAGCAAGAAATGTTAGACTCGGATAATTTGGAAGTGATTGAAGAAGAAAAATGATTTGTTATTAAAATATTCTTGCTTATAAATTTACAATTTTTTTCAAAAATTTTTACCTCAAAAAAGTACCGGTTACCGGTATCGGTTGAAAACCTAAGTACCGGTACCGGTCTCGGGTTTTCCAGTACCGGCTAGTATCGGTACCGGTTTTCGTCAAAAGTATCGGTACCGTGCTACCCTAATATGGTGCTTGCGCGTTTTATAAAAACCGCCACCTAGTCGCGTTTTATAAATCCGCCAGTCGCGTTTTATAAATCCGACACCTAACAATTCGCGTTTTATAAAACCGCCAGTCGCGTTTTATAAATCCGCCAAAATGGAAAGGCGCGTTTTATAAATCCGCCAGTCGCGTTTTATAAATCCGCCAAAATGGGTTTGCGCGTTTTATAAATTTGTCAATATGCAAATAACCAACAAAAATACTAAATTTATTTTTTTTAATACTAAATAGATCGATAAAAATATTTTTATGTGACAATATGTGCCAGTCAGACTGCAATAATATTTGCCAATATTACAGCTGAATAAAAACAAAAATATTTGTTAGTATTGCAATTAAATTCTATAAAAGCATTAAATTTTAAATTAATACCCATTTCATTTTATTTTTTATTTTATAAATGAAAGCTAAATTTTACAATGAATGGTGGTGTAAGTTGGTTATTTTTACTTATTTAAGGGTTCATATTACTATTTCAGTGCTTTTTGACAGTATTGAAAAAATTCGAGAGCATATTGAAATAGCTATCGCACCTGCCGCTGGTGCTCATGAAACTGAGAAATACATGAACAATTTGGACCTAGCATCAGTCAGCAAATTGTTTGGGATAAATATTATAGTTTGCGAAAAAGTTAGCAAAGAAATTTTCCGTTGGCAGGTGTATTCGCCCAATTTAGAAATTTCGGTTAGACTAATTATTTTATATGCTAAAAATTTTACATTAACTATTTTAAGCTTTCAATAAGTCAAAAGAAGTCTTCACATTCAATATTTTTATATTACCATGATGCGCATTTTGAACTCATAAAACAACCACAAAAGATAAAATAGTTATTTATTTTATTTTTAAGTAACAATATGTATTAAATTTATTTAATTTTCCCTTTTGTAAATTGCAAAGAAATATTGTGGTACGTATTGTGGAACTTCATTTTTCGACTCTTGCATAATAGCCCCTGTTATATGGTTTTGCAATTTTAAAAAAGGTTTTATATCGAGAAGCTTATTTAAAAAATTTTAAACTGTAGTTGACCGATGTTGCTACGAACACGATGTGTGTTACATAAATAAATGGCAAAAACGTTACGATTGTGATATTAACTTTTGCAATTGTCTTTATAAAACTACTGATTGCTTTCTAACAAAAGTTTGCCAGTGTTTTATATTTTTTAATATTTATTATGTTTAGGATTTGTTATGCTTGTCAGTTCATATTTTTGGAGAAAGTTTTAAAGAGCAATAAAAGTTTGCATTTTACTCGATTATTTATTTTTACTATATTTAAATTATATAAAAATTGATAATCACGCATATGTACAATATTTTGTTTACATTGGCGGTTTTATAAAACGCGACTTTCCATTGTGGCGGATTTATAAAACGCGACTTGCGGTTTTATAAAACGCGACTTTCCATTTTGGCGGATTTATAAAACGCGACTGGCGGTTTTATAAAACGCGACTTTCCATTTTGGCGGATTTATAAAACGCGACTAGGTGGCGGTTTTTATAAAACGCGACAGCACGCCCTAATATCAAGAATTAAAAATTTGGTTGCTTTGGAGCAAAATTATAACAAACATTTTAATGTGACCGAAGTCCTCCCCTAATTGTAAGGGGATTTTTTCGTGTTATTTTTTAACTTTTTGGCGTTCTGCTGGGCGAAAAAATATCACTTTTCAACAGTTTTACTCCATAAACTGAACAAATTGAGCATTTTTAGGTGAACAATTAATAAGATTATTATAAATGATTTGTAAATAATTCTTCAATTTAAATAATTAAATTTTTTGTCATTTCATTCACTTTTATTAACATAAAAATCAATTAATTGGAGAAATAATTCGGCGAAATTATACAAATAAAAAACATAAATTAAATAAAAAAAAATTTTATTTTTTCATGAAAATAAATTTATTATAATTTATTTCTTCATAATTCGCTCAATCAAAGAAAATTCTTCAGCAGCATAACGTCTCGAACTGTGCATCCGCAGACTGCAGCAGGTGCCTGCCTCATCAGTCGCCGGAATGGGCATTTTTGGAGTGAAAAGCTGAAAAATTATAATTTTTATCAAACAATAAATTTAATTTTTTTTTTCTGGGGAGTGTAAGGGAAGCGTGGTGAGCCAAAGTGACAAAAGTATCAATGTTCATAATAATTAAATTTAATAATTATTTTAATTTAATTTGCTAAATAATTAATCATAAATTAGCTTAAACTTAGTCTAATTTACCAATCTTGGTATTAAAATGTTGCTTTACGTACCCTCTACTACTTATATAATTTTAGAAATAAGTAAAAATTTACAAAAAGTTGTAAGCAAAAAACTCGAAAAATTAGACTTCAACCCCTACTTTTTTTTGAAATTCACTAAAATTTTTCGAAATTTAACTGAATAATAGAGAAATCTTTGTGCTATCTTTTCTTATCAAGTGCGATGTTAAGCATTGTGGGTGTTTTTCGATAGCTCTATGTGTTTATTATTAATGTGTAAAATTTAAAAATTTTTCGTTAAGCTTCAAAAAAGTTATGGCCAGAAGGAACTCAAAAACTTAATATTTCGAACTTTTTTTGGCGTGGTTTTTTTGTGCATGAATAAAAATTTTTGAAAATTTGCAGGCTAATAGCATTTTTCAAATGCTTTCGAATAATAAAGAATGTTTAATTTGGTTGAAAAAGAAAAAAGTTATGGTCGAAAAATTCGTCCGACGACGTTTTGTCACTATTTTGCTGCAAATTTTTCTGTAATAATAAATCGAGAAAATTTATAATTTTCAGCCAAAAATTGAGCAAAAATAATTTTTATTCACTGATTGCATTTTTTGAAAATTTTTTTAGGTCAATTCTTATGGGTGTATTTTTTGATTTATTGCAATTTTATTAAGGAATTTTCCAAAAAATGTCGAAATAGTGAAAAAAATAGTGACAAAACTCCAAAATAGTGAATTTTCACTATTTTAGTGACGAAGCGCCAAAATAGGGATTTCTAGTGACCGATAATGACATCAGAATCGAAAATTTTTAATGCAGAAATGCGTTTTTGAGCTCCTTTCTTCAAAACAATTGCGCAAAAAAGCTAAAAATTGCGACCCTAATAATCATTAATGAGGCATTTGCAAATTTCTTTTAAAGGATTATGATGGAAATTGGAAAGACAAATGTTCTCGTAGACAATCTGATGGGAGATGTACCACCAGTCGCTGGGCTCCATGCACTTTTGTAGGGAGTAATTGTAAATTTTTCAACCTGTTCGACTTTTCTGATCCTTAAACTTGCAAATAACATTTGAAAAATGGATGAAAAAAGAGATTTGTGGGATTTAGTGTTGCTGATTTATGGAAAAAAACATTGGATCTATTTGTTGTTGTATGCTATTAAAATCATACGATATTTTTATTTATGTTGATAAAAAATTGAATGTAAATGTTGACAAAATCATTAAAATTTTTGTTTTTACGTCATTTATCTTTAAAAGTCCATCTTTTAAGAGATATATTTTCCAAAAAAATGTTTTTACGGACATATTCATGCCAAATGTTGACAGTTATTGATCGCTACATTGAATATTTTATGAATTAGTCATAATTTAATGAAAATTTATGCATTTATTTTCTCCGCAAATATGTAATGTAATTTCCGTTTTTTTGATTAATAAATTTTCGAAATTAAGAATTGCCCATCCCCCCGAATGCCGAGTCTGATTTTTAATTATAAGTATAAATTTTAAATATAATTTTTTCCCTATATAAAAAAAATTATAAATTTAGAATATTATTATTGGTTATTTATTCTGATGAATTTAATCATTTTGTTATGTTTTTTTTCGCTTTATACCGACGGCATTCTCAACTAAATTATGGACAAATAATGAAAATGATTCGCTAATTGACTCCTCTAATCGTTCTGCTGCTGATGCTAATTTGGACAATGTTTTGCCACCGGAAAAAGGAAATCATTTTGTGCCATTCCAATGAAGAAAAAGCAAATTGATCAATTTCTTGAAGAAATTTATGACAAATGTGGAGAAGAAAAGGTGGAAAATTCAGAAATAATTAATAAAATATTAAAAAATGGAAAAAAAATGATGAAAATCATTGAATTCTGAAAATAAAAGATGAACAAAGAATTGAAATTATTAATCAATTTGTTATAATGCAAAATGAATTGGACGAAAATGGAAAACGAAAAAAATATGAAAATGAGAATGAAATTGCGAAAATTCAAATTTTATTTCAACAAAATTCCATTTTTTTTACTAATTATTGAGATGGAGTATGGCCAGCCCCAATACCTTTGAAGTAAGGGTAACGGCGCCCAAAAGAAAGGCGCGCCCTGGGAAATGAAAAATTTTGGCCCGGTTTGCAAGAAAATGAAATTTTGTAAAATTTACCCCTCAATTTGGAAAAAATTATATCCATATTTCGCGATTTTTGGTCCCTATTTTATGGCCATATTTCGCAATTCTATATCCATATAATTCCAAACCCTAATAATGATATTAAAAACAAAAATTTTAAAAGGAATGTATTGGTTTGTGTTGGATCTGCATTTTTGGCTTAATTCATTTTTTCCATTATTTATTTGTTTCTCTTTTCTCCGTTTTTGGCATTTGCTATGTTGTAATTTCCCTGGCCCTTCTGTTCCTCACTCACTCATAAAAGGGACCCCTTCGTCCAATCCATCGAAAAATATTCTTCTAAACAATTTTGTGTAATTCCATCTGTTTGGCCCCTCCCATTTGTCATTGGTATTTAAGTCTTTGCTTATTCTCTTATCCTTAGGATTTCACTCACCCATTCGTTGACTCAGGTTCCCTGCCTAAAGCGATACAACTCACTTAACAATTTGCTTTGTTTTTCTTACTATTTAAAAAGCGATCATTCTTTATTTAACTTTGCATTTCCACTTTTGATTTCCATTTTAATAAATTGTCTTAAAAGAAGCCTTGCTGAAAAGTAACCGGGAAAAGTCCAGAGTTTGGGTACGGACACAACACATTTTGGTGCCACGACCCGGGACCCCTAAAAGAGTATTTTAAGGGGCATCTCAGGCTTTGTGCCGGGAGAAAAAAAGCAAGGAAAATTTGAGCTGGTCAAAGCTGTGTGCTTCCAGCCGGGCTGTTGTGCCGTTTAAAAAAAAGTGAAAAAGGCTGGTCAAAAGTGTGTACTTTCCAGTCGAGCTGGGTGCTTAACACGAGAAAAAAAGAAGAAGAATTGAATTTGAAAATGGAAAGTGAAATCAACATTTCACCTAACAACGTATCGGACTTTGATCCCGTTCATTTCACTCCCGAAGAAAATACTTGGTCGAATGCGAGCATTTGAACTGGCAGTTTGTCGCCAATTTCGAACAATCGAGAATGTATTTTCACAAATCTCGAGTCAAATTCAGATTCAGAACACCGCTGACTGAGTAAGAGAATTGGAAAGTTCGATAAAGGAACTCGAGAACTTTACAGAAATGGACACATTTGAGACCAAAGAAAAGTTTATTGAAGAGGAGGAAGAAATTGGAAAGGTAAGTAATCATATGGAACGTTATGAGACGTTCACAAAGGTTCGATTTGGGAAAATTGTTGGAAAACTGAAGGAGGAGGTTCGGAAAATTACCGAAAATTTGGATGTTCTAAAAGGCCGAGTACAATTGTTGGAATTTGAACAAGATAATCCAGAAAGATTTGGTGAATGGTATGAGGACAATCCCAAGAACATAATCGATTGCCTGATGACAAAGGGGCAACGGAAGGGGAAGACAATATCCAAATTGGGGACGAAAGTTGCGAAATTATGGTTGCAGCTCCATTTTTAGGGGGAATCACCCCCCTCGAGGGTTATGATGGAAACCCAAGTGTATCATTCTCACGGTGGGTTGCACGTTTCGAGGATATGCTAACACTATACCCACAGTATTCTGAAGTGCAAAAATTGAGCAGATTGAGAATTTTACTCAGTGGACAAGCCCGAGCCGACTTTGACTCAAGTGAACCCTCACCTGTCTCTCTTTCTGATGTTCTAAACCATTTAAAAAGAAAATTTGAAAACGAAAATACTCGGTCAATTGCCAGGCAGGCAATGGCAAGTTGCAGAAAAGCACCGGGCGAGCGTGTCTATGAGTTTGCAAACCGACTAAATGAGGTAGTCAGAACTGCTCTATCAGGAGAAAATGAGGAGACAATAAGAAAGAGACTTCTTGAAGAATTTCTTGAAAAATTAACCCCCGAATTGCAATTCGAGGTCATATTCAAATGCTTATGAAATTGCTCAAGATTTTGAGCTTCTTCTTGCCACTAAGCGGACTAACCAAGTGTCTGTGGCAGATTCATTCGCTGAATTGACGCATAAAGTTGAAGCATTGTCCATCCGCCAACATTCTGTACCTAAAAGAGGAATAGAACGGCGCGTCTGTTACTATTGTCGGCGTCCAGGCCATGTTCTAAAGGATTGTAGAGACAAGAAAAGGGACGAAGAAAGGAGAGGACATGGTGGTCAAAGGGACCGACCGTTTATGGGGAAAGAAAATGGAATTATGAGAGAAATGAAAGAGAACACCGGCATAGGCATTTTTCACCCCACGACAGGCCAACTATGGAGGAAATGAGAGGGAACACCGACAACGGCACTTCTCACCCCCACAACAGGCCGAGCCATGGCAGAAATAATCATCGGTCACCAATTGCTTATGAAGGAATGGAATATGAAAATGAGCGAACTCAGTCGCCGGGGAGGCGAGTTCAATTTGGTGGCCAAAGAATAGGAGCAGCAAGGATTGCTAGCCCAATTTTTCTAGCATTAATGGTTATTCTTTCATTGTTAGGTGCAAATTTTGCGACAAATTCGGTGGAGAGCCCAATGATTTGCCATCCCGATTCTCCCGCAACTTTATGGTCAATCCCAATTGACCCGGTTTGTCCAAGTTGGACACAACGGAATTGCCTGTGGCAATGAAATTGAACGTATATAGAGTAAATACGGTTAAGTACAAAACAAATGCAACTGCATGTAAATGCATCAAGACAAAAATATCCATAAGGATTGGATTTTTTGGGGGAAAATACGAGGAATTATCAACCGAAAATGTTGAAATGCCTACGGCAATGTGCCGAAAAATGAAGGATTTTGAGCTATTTGTACGAAGCAGTCGTTTTTGCACGTCACGGCAATTCGGGACCAAGCACTCCGATAAGTGATTGTCCGGCATGTTCCTATCAGGCAGGAAGTTGCTGTTGCGCCCAAGTTAGCCTAATTTGGAAACCGGACCACACCCAGATATGCAAATATGTAAAAGTGGCAGAATGGTCAGGAGAATATTCAACGGACATTTGGACGGCAGACACGGGGGATTTTGCCCTTACATTCGTGAACCGAACAGATAAATTTGATTGTGACGGAAAGTGGTTTGTCACCTCGGATCAATCGTTTGCAATACCACGAGAAAGCTGCTTAGAAATGGTAGAGAAAAGTGTATGGGCCAATACGAAAAGTCGAAGGAAAAGGGAAACAGAAAAGGAGGATTTGGTAGGACTGGTCTATACCTCCCAATTGGCCGCGCAGCTGACCGCTTTAAGCGCAAAAGTGACAAGAAATACACAAAAATTATTTGCGGAGACAATAAGAAAAATATGGACCAAACCTTAACATTGGCGGAGGCAAACCCGACTTTGCTAGCCCGATTTTATTTGAACAACCCGCTCTTATCGGCCAGATTAGTGACAAAGGAGGTACTGGAAATAAAACCTTGCTTTTCTGTAAACCACAGAGAGGTGCATTTTCAGTGGCAGAATGGTCACTGTTTTGAGAAATTGCCTGTGGTCTTTTACCTGTATGGACGATACGAGCGCCAAAAGCATGGATTTTTGGATCCAAAAACATTAATTATATACTCCGGCGCAAGGGAGTCAAACTGTAAGGAATACAGGTATTTGTATATTCGTACCCGCGGGGTGACGACCAAATATGATCAAGTGACAGGGGAGGTGGAAGAATGCCACCCGACTCGGTCCATTACTTGTCAAGACATGACAAGGTTGATTTTCCGGAAATCCCAATTCATTTCTTCAGAAATAAGGTGCTTGCTAATTTAAGCGAATTATATTCCCCTGAAAATTTCGAGGAAACTGTGGAAGTTGCCAAGACTGTCCTGGAAATCTGAAGGCTTGCAAAGCCAAATGTGTGGGAATCAAATTCTGAAAAGATAGATATGATGGCAACAAATATAGTCTCGAATGGACTATTTTCCTTTTTAAGGGGAGGAATAATTTCGACAATTCTCAAAATTCATCGACATCCCGTTGAAATAAATTGTGTTCCCCTGACAGAAAGATGGCTTTCTGTTGATCAACTGCCAACAGCAGCGACTCACAAGCAGACCGAGCGGAAGTCAGAAGAGCGGAAATTTGTCACCATTGCTCAAGCAGCTACAAGTAAATGCGATGAGAAATTTCGTATCAGTGGATTTGCCAATTGCTTGAAAACCGTTTTCTTATTGGACACAGGAGCCCACGTGTCTTTATGTAGCAAATCAACTGCTTTACGATTGGGAATAAGACAATTGAAAAGGGCAGATATTGCTGGAGTGATTGGAATAAGTGACAGAATTGTACCAATTTTTGATTATTGGCAGAAGCACACTCCGACAAATGCCTTTACTCTTGGATCTTCAGTTGGGCACATTAACACGACAAGCGGATGGGAAAATTTATGCGTTCGAAATTGAAAGGGAAACGCAATAAATGGCAATAAAGAGTTAAAACGAAAGGGGACAAGATGGTCAAAAAGTAAAAACGGGAATTGAAGAATGTCTCGAAAAACACAAAAATGTATTTTCGACCCACGATTATGACCTTGGGGATTGTAAAGTAAAAGCACCTCCTATCTTGACCATCTCTGATGTACCTGCTAAAACGAAACCGTACCCAGCGCCAGAGAAATATGAACGAAAATTAAAATCACAGATCGGAAAAATGCTGGAAGCGGGCGTTATAACTGAAAGCTTTACACCTTGTGCCCATAATGTTGTTTTGGTTAAAAAATCAAATGGCCAATTACGTCCTTGCGTTGATTTTCAGCCATTAAACAAAATCACGATTCCCGACCCATATCCAATACCGAGAATGGATAAGACAATTTTACGGGTCGCTGGTCAAACATTTTATTCAACCTTGGATTTGGCTTCCGGATTTTGGCAGATTCCATTGGATTCCGAAAGTTCTTATAAATGTGGCATTGTTACCCCTTGGAGACTTTATCAAATGGTAAAATTGCCATTCGGACTGAGAAATGCGCCAAGCATTTTTCAGAGGACCATGGACAAAGCTTTGGAAGGTATTCGGAATGTAACCGTATACATTGATGACATTATGGTCCATACAAATACGGAAGAGGAGCATTTGGAGACTTTGGAAAAAGTATTTTGCCGATTGAATGAATTCGGATTAAAATTAAAAAGAGAGAAATGCGAACTTTTGAAAAATGAATGCACATATTTGGGACATATTTTAA
The DNA here is from genome assembly GCA_004148225.2 of Heterodera glycines. NCBI lineage: Eukaryota > Metazoa > Nematoda > Chromadorea > Rhabditida > Heteroderidae > Heterodera > Heterodera glycines. The sequence continues at coordinate 546,764 of CP049708.1, forward strand.
ATGGGAAAGGCTATCGGCCCTCATTGAATAATCAGGAAGTGATTGAAGGATTCCCAGAGCCGAAAAATGCAAGGGAAGTAAAAAGATTTTTGGCGCTATTTAAAAAGAGTACCCTTTTGAAATTTTTTTTTTACTTTTTTTTGGTCAATTTTTTTTTTGACACATAATGATGAATATTAAGTATTAACAGCATAATTATGGCGAATAAAAAATATATTCACGATTTTTTATCTCAAAAAAATTTTGCAAAACAATAGGGTCCCCCCTTTGGTTTTTGATAAATCTCAAAATTTGTCAATTTTTAACTAGCGCTAAATTTTCTTTTAAAATGTTTTTTTCAGTTTATTAAATAGTATGCAATACGTTCCATGTTAAAAAAACAAATTCTGCATAAAAAATAAACAAAAAAAAAATGACCAAAAAAAGTGAAAAAAAATTCAAAAGGGTACTTACTCTTTTTAAATAGCGCCAGATTTTTGGGTATGATGTCTTTTTTCCGTAAATTTATCCAAAATTTTGCGGAAATTGCAAATCCGTTACAACAGTTAACGAGGGGAAAAATCCCTGAATTTGTATGGGAAATCGCGAAAAAGAGGCATTTGGGAAATTAAAAAATAATTTACTGAATGCCAATGCCTAAGGGCTCCGAATTACGAATTGCCTTTTTATCTTTTCACCAATGCGTCTGCTATTGCCTATGCGGGAGCGCTTATGCAGAGCCAAAATGGCAATGATTTATACTCTGTCGGTTATTGGTCCCGAACTTTGTCTACGACAGAATCAAAACTTCAGCCCACACACGGGGAATTAGCGGCAATAGTACATGCCGTAGAAAATTTCAGACCAATTATTTAGTGGCAGATGCATTATCGAGAGTTGCAATTAAATGGGAACAAATAGAAGGAAACAGCAGAGAGGTCATTCCTTTTTTATTGACAGTTGATGATGAAATAGGTTTACATCGAAAACTATAGAAAAAGGGACATTTGAAGATAGTATACTGTCCCGAGATGATTCATCGGGCACATTTTGGCATTGTGAGATGCAAAGCCCGAGCCAGAGACTTAGTGTGGTGGCATAATTGGTCTGAGGAAGTTGAAAATTATGTGAATGAGTGTCACATTTGTCAACAAAATGCGTCAAATGAACCGCGTGTGGACCCCGAATATAAATGGCCTGAGGCCAAATATCCATTCGAACGGGTCCACGCAGACCTCGCGGGTCCAATTTGGGGGACGAATTTTTTTATAGTTGTTGACGCATATTCTAAGTATCCATTTGTGTGTCAACGAAGATGATGATGATGACGACATTTATTCAATTTTGATTGAGTACCCCAATTTCCTGAGGCCCAACATTAAGGACGGGACGGTTATTTCTGTTAAGTTGTCGAAACGTTATCGTCCTATTGTAACTAAGGGGGTTGTGGGGATGAATGCTATTGTACATGATTTTGGCTTTATAAAGGCATGATTATACGGAACTGCACTTTTTTAAAATGCATAATTAACAAATGGAAGATTAAAATTTGAAATAATGAAGCGTGACAAGTTGCAAATTTTAGGTAGAAAAATGCATAATTTAGTAAAAGAAGTAGCAGTTTTGCAAGGTGGTGTTTCCGCAACACTGTTTTGTGTGGGCATCGAGCCAAACCAGAGATCGTTATCGTCATCATCATCGTCATCGTTAGAAGGTGATGGCAAATTTCGCGGAGATGTGAGAACGAGAGGAAGAGAGCGGGAGAGAGAGTGGAGGCGAGGAAAGAGAAAGCGAATAGGCAACTCGTACAAAGGCAATTCGTACAAAAAAATTTCTAGAATTTTCAACTAAAATTTAGAATTTAGATAAAAAAAATCTTAAATGGATTTTCTAGCCTAGAAAAACCTTTAAAAAATTCTTTAAAGTTGTTTTACTAATTTTTCAGCTGATTTTTTAATTTTAAAAAGTTTCTAGAACATCCATTTAATATTTTTAATGAAAAAATTCTATGTTTTATTTGAAAATTCTTAGAAATTTTTTTGTACGAGTTGCCTTTGTACGAGTTGCCATGACACCAAGGAGGGGTAAGGAGGGGGTTTGGTACCTAAATTTCGGAAAATACTTACCTCATGACTTTTCCAAATTCTCCAAAAAGTACGCTGACCATCATATTAGGAAACCGGCGGCAATTGTCGCAGATAAATCGCACCAAGATCACCCACTCTTCGGCATTCATTTACACTGTAAATTTTGCATAAAATTTTAATTTTTTTTGAAAAAAAACCCAATTTTCCTTATTTGTAAATTTAATGCTTACCTTCAATCCTAGTGACCATTGTTACACGCACAAGTAACATAATCGACCCGAGATTTGGCCTTAACTGAATTTATTCACAAATGATTTATTAATTTTAATTAATAATTTAATTATATTTGAATAAACTCACCAAGGGGAACAAATTTGTCCGCGCAATGTTTGCAGTTTCGGTATATTATGTGGTACTCTCCCGCGCCCGGCATCTGATCGTACACCCGGACTATGTCCTGGTAAGTCACGCTGATGTCAAATCGTCTTTCTTTTGATTGATAAAGCCGATAACGGCCTCAACTAAAAAATATTTCGCTTGTTTATTTTTTCTAAAAATAAATCAAAACTCACCGATCTGATTTGCCGGACGTGGAGAACTCAAAGGTATGAAAGAAACGGCCATTGCACTGCCGGCAAAGCCAAGCGATCAATACAGCGTCATGCGTAAAGTATTGGAGAGGTCCACTTTCGTACATCTGGTGTTGCCATACTCGGACGTGAACAGCATGCAATTTCGATGAGTGACATTGGCTCTGCATGATCGGATTGAACTGTGAAGTGACGTCGGTGTTCGGCATTAAGTCGCCTGGAGATGATGAAGGCGAAGATGAACGCGACCGCGGCATTATAAAGCTTAATTTTTTAAAAAATAAAAAATTCAGAATATTTTAAAGAAAGTAATTTCTTAGTGATTCAATGAAAAAATGATTATAGTTACCATCCATCACACTTTAAAGGCCAGACAATCAGCCCCGCTCCCCACCCCTCCCCGCCGAAGGCAAAGCAAAGCAATTCAAAAATTTCTATAATTCATCACATTCCCTTCTTTTCATTCACTTGGAAAATTTTCTGTACATAATTTCCCCCCCCCCCGCACTTTTCTTTGTTTTCACTCAACTTCTATTTTTTGGCCATTTATATCTTTCATTGCAAGAAAGGCAGAGAGAGCCTTTAACTCAGCGCTTGCATCAGAAAAGATAAGTGCGCGCTTGGTTCTTCGGGAACCAAAATACCAAAAAATACGGGCGGAAATGATAAGAATTTTGGAAGAGCTTGACGCCAAAGAAATTACGGCATTTGACCAATTGTTTTCGGGGCTTAAGCGAAAGCCAGTAGAACCGATCGATCAGTTTGCAGACAGAGTATCAAGCGTTGTAAGGCGTGCCTACCCAGGCCTAGACGAACAGCTAATCAATGATTATGCTATCAAACATTTTCTGCGGGCCCTAGACGACCCCGATATTGCAATGTCACCCCCCCGTTCCCGCCACCTTCCCCGAATCCCCTATTCTGTTCGGCTTTTTCTTTCTCGCTGCCGAATTATGCAAATTGTTGCGCATTTGCGCTTTCCTTTTCCCTCATCTTTAGCTTTTGCTTTTCCTCTGCTCATTTACGGATTTTTTCATTTGTTAATTCCTCCTCCATTTTATTCACACACTTACGCCGCATTTCGCCAAAGTTCATTACGCATACCCCCGTCCCGCCGTCCCATTTATCCCCCCTCCCATCTCCCAGATGTTTGGGTATTTTGTTTCTGTTATGCCGATATGTCCAAAGTGAATAAACCAAAAGTTTATTCAAACAAAATAAAAAGGGACAAGGCGAACAATAAATTAAATATTGATTGGAAGTGGGGTCACAGAGGAAAAAGGAGAAAAAATGACAAAAGTGAACAGAAGTGAACGAAGGGAGGAAGAGGAGGGGTATTTATGCAAAAATAAATGAGGGGTCAACAGTGTATGTGTGGAGGGGGAAAAAGATAAACATAATGCCACACATATTCAAATGGTGTCTCCCGAACACCTCCCCTTTTAAAAGTCTTCCATCCTTCTGATCAGCGAGCACAGGTCCTCAGATCACTTCGGCGAGTAGCGATCGGGCGGACGACGGTTCCGTTTCGGGTACTGTCGTCGAGGACGAATCGGTGAAATTGGCTGTTGTTCGACAGGTGGTGGATCATTTGCTGGCTCAGCATTGTCCACAATATTTGGTTCAACCACGGCCTCATTTGGGCGCTGATTTGGTTGATGTGCCATTTTTGGCAAACCAAAATCTTCATTAAACACGTTCAGTGGGTCCACGTCCAATTGATCGGTGTCACTCTTGATCAGCTGGTTCGCGTGAAAACGTGATGTTGATCCGAGCACGAACTCCACGTCGTACATCACTCCTTTGCAAGACGTGACGTGTCCAGCATTCCATTGTTGCGACAGCCGGTGACGAGCATAAACCTTATCTCCAACTAAGAAAAATCTCGGATTTGCTCCGAAGCGTCGGTTGAAGTTCTTTTCCATTGCTTCGTCACGGATGATCGGCTGTCTTTGTTTTGGCATCAGCAGGTCCAATGTTGTCCGAACTTTGCGCTGAAGGAACATTTCGGCCGGACTTTTGCCATTCAGCGACTCGCTTGGCGTCGTCCTATACGTGACCAAAAACGTCTCCAATGCGTTGGCAATTCCCTCCCCTTTTAATTTTCTGGACGTTCGTTTGAACGTGTCGACAAAGCGTTCAGCCTGCCCATTCGACATAAGGTTATAAGGCGCCGAAAATAGGTGGGTAATGCCGTTTCGAGTGACGAACTGCTTGAATTCGTTGGACGTAAATTGGATGCCGTTGTCGGTGACGAAAGTCTCCGGCAAGCCAAAAGTCGAGTAAATGCCGCGCAATTTTTCAATTGTTGCGGTTGTTCCGGATGAACGCATCTCGAAAACTTCGTGCCACTTCGAAAAAGAGTCCACGATGATGAGAAACATCTTTCCGAAGAACGGTCCAGCGTAGTCCATATGGATTCGTTTCCATGGACCATCCGTTTTCGGCCAAGAGTGAAGTTCAGTCTTCACTGGTGCTTTTGCTTCTGCAGCACACGGTTGGCAAGATTTTATCATGTTTTCGATGTGCTCGTCCATTCCAGGCCAATAAACGTATTGGCGCGCGAGGCTTTTAATCCGTTTAATTCCGGGGTGCCCTTTGTGCAAAAGTTGCAGTACCTCATTTTGTAGAGAGGCAGGGACCACGACTCGTTCGGAATATAACAAACAATTATTTTCGATTGTCAATGCCTCTCGCCTGCGGTGGAATTGCATAAGTTCGTCCGAAATTGCCTTTTTGTTTGGCCATTGAGTTTTGACGAACTTTTTGACCTTCAGGATTGTCTGATCCTGTTCAGCGGCTCTGATCAGATCGTCATTGACAATCGGAAGTCCTTTTTCAATTGCATTATGCACGGCACTTCCAGAATCAGTGCTAATACTTGCCACAATTCGTTCTTCGCCCATTTCGGGGGTCGCTTTGACAACATTATGCTGTTTCGACAGTTCTTCCTCAACGGGTTTTGTCCACAAATGATCCGTCGTGGTAACAAATTATATGAAATGAAAATTGCGCGGGGCGAAAAAAACCCAGAGATCATCGTAAGAGACAGCTGGAACCTTATGCCGGTGCCGCTCGGCGCTCTGCCCGGGGCGTTCGGACTCAATGTGCAGGATAAGGAGTTCTTCCCTCATTTGGCGAATGTTGAGGCGAGTTATGGGCACATTCTGCAGTCGCTACCGCCAAAAGCTGACTACTTATACGGCGGAATGACGCCCGACCGACAGCGCAGATTCGACCAGTGGTACGCAGAACACCACCATCAGCAGTTCGACCTATGTGAACAGCTCGCAGCCTACTGCACCAACGACACGCACAACTAATTGAGGCGTTGGTTGCTTTTGGCACAGTTTTTGGCGATCAGAGACCCGTTGGAGCGACATGGATGCTTGGATGACGAGGACGACGAAGAGGAGGAGGAGGAGGAAGAAGACAACGATAATGCATTCGATGTGATTGTCGGTGGCATCGACATAACCTGGGAGCCGATGAACATCGCCAGTGCCTCGATGAGACACTTTCGCCTCAATCATCTGAAGCGAGATCAGCTCGCGATCGTGCCCGAGTACGGCTACTACACGACAAACACCCAGAGCCTTATAGCGCTCAAATTCATTGACTGGTACGCCAAAAAGAACGGGGTGAGCATTCAGACGGCACACTCGCCCGACGGAGAGAAAAAATTGGCCAATACACTGTGGACGGATACATCGCGGCGACCGACACCGTGATCGAAGTCAACGGCTGTCACTGGAACGCGCACGACCATCCCCGTCACCGTTTTCAGCCCCAAACAGTGATGGCGAACGGCAAAATGGCGCAGCGGATACGGTAGGACGATGCGCGACGGATGGCCTTCATCACATCTAAGGTGCAACAAGTGCTCGTATTTTGGGAGTGTGAAATCAACGCGGAGAAGCGCAACAACGACGAAATGAAGCGCGCCTTTGCACAGTATAAGGACAGTGGTCCAATTCGGTTGAAGGACTGCTACCATGGAGGACGTGTGGGTCCACAACGACTGCATTATGAGGTGCCAAAGGGGTGGCGGATGAAATATTACGACGTTCGTTCGCTCTACCCCACACGAATGCTGTGACAGCATATCCTGCGGGCCACCCAACACGAGTGAACATCATCGGTGAAGCTGAGCAGGCGGTTGACTGGCGACGCGCCGACCAAGTGCCGGTCCGAGGCATTCTCAAAGTCTTCGTTGTGCCGCCCCATCACGTTGACATGCCTGTACTGCCCGTGAAATTTGATCAGCGACTTCTGTTCCCGCTGTGCCGTACGTGCGCTCTGAAACATCCGCATGGAGCCGTCAATAAAGACTACGAGTGCACACATCGTGAAGATGATGAGCGGGGGTGGGTGTCCACTGTGACGTCAATTGAGTTTGAGGAGGTGCTTCGCAACGGGTACCGGTGTACGGCCTACTATCGCTCCGTCGAGTGGGACGATACGCGGTGGAGCAACCGCGTTTTTCGAGGCTACGTTGCCGAATTCATGGCCATGAAAACGCATGCCAGCGGCTTCCCGGACGAAATTGGCACAACCGAGGAAGATCAGCAGCAATTCGTAGAGGAATGTGAGGAAAAATTCGGAATCCGTATTGAGAGGGAAAAGATGGTGCACAACAAGGCCAAGCGGACCATCGCAAAACTGTGCAACAACTCACTTTGGGGGCGATTCTCATTACGCAACGGGTTGTCCAAAACGATTGTGACCGACTCGCCCGCGGAACTGCGCGCTCTGCTTAACAACCCAGCGGTGGAGGTCAGCTCCATTGACCAGCTGACCGACTAATGCGTATTGGTCACCTATGCGGCCGGAAACGAATGGGTGGAGGAACACGAGTGCTCAAACATTGTGCTCTCTCTTTGGACAACATCAGTCGCGCGCCTCCACTTGTTGCGGCTAATGCAGACGGTTGTTCGCGCGCCAAACTCGGTGCTCATCTACACCGACACGGACAGTGTGTGTTTCGCCCATCGTGAGGCGGACGGGTGCCCTCTGGAGACGGGGCCCCATCTAGGCGACCTTTCGGATGAATGGCCGGTCCATGAACTCGTGGAATTTGTTTCCGGTGGGTGCAAACAGTACGCCCTGCGGATGCGGCACCGACAAAGCGGGGAGGAGAAAACGGTGCTAAAAGTACGGGGCATAACACTGAGCGTCACTCGAATGGTTAAAAAGGGCGTCGCAATTTTAAATCCGCCATTTTCGCCGCATTCTGCACTGTTGTCAACATCATTTTGACAAAGCAAATATAGCAGCGAAATGCCTTTAAATTCGGTTTTAATAAAGCCATATCATAAATTAGTTTTTAATTCCAGAGATAATATTAATAAATGATTAACTAATTTAATTGTTAGCTAATTAATAGAGATATTTTTGAAAAACCGGTTACAGGGATTAATCTGTGAAAATCTATTTTTGTCCAACATCACTGTGCCAAAATAATATAGCTTCCACGAAATGCTTGTGATATACTTAGTTTCTTATTTCTCTTTTTCTCTCTCTTATCCTCTGATCATTGTTCGCCCATCAATGTCATCCCGGGGGCGGACCTTCTTTTCACTAATCGAGACCCTTTATAAGTGTTCATCCGCCTCTTCTCTCTCTCAATCTTGCCCGGGGCTCCCGCCCATCAGTCTCTGTCCCCGAGACCGAATCGGGTTGGGGGTTGCCCATTGTATCCTGAACATTGGACACCAGAATAAAGGCTGTGCTGTTGGTCATGGAAGAGTAAGACATTGGCACTTAGACCTTTCGGGCACCCCCTTGTCCCCATCTACATTCACTTGCAAGTGACAGTGTTAAAATTCCTTTCAAATTTCAGAGAAAATATTAGAGTTGAGCGGGACCGGGAATTTTGGGCAAAACCGGGACCGGGACTTGCCGGGACCTGAGAAGCCGGGACCGGGACAACGATTTTTCTTCGGAACCGGGAACCGGGACCAACCGGGAAATTTTAGAAATTCAAAAAAATTTTAAAAAATTTTAAAAATTAAAAAAAAATTCAAATTTAAATTTATTTCAAGTGAAACTAATACAATATTATTATTTTGTTTTTTATTTAATAAAATCCAAAAGTTAAAACATAATTAAATTAATGAAAATTTTCAAACTAAATTTATTTCAATTATTTAAAAAAATAATCATTTTTGGACTAAATGATCAATTATTAGAAATGTATATTACTTTTCTCATCATTTTTTCGGTGCGCTTTTTCCAAAAAACTTTTGTGGAAGAAAGGGGAGACCGGCGGTGCCGGTAGGCGCCGCCGGGGAAAATTTTTAAAATTTGAGTGCAATTTGTTAACACATTATCAACAGAAAGGCATGTTTTTTGGATTTATTAGGTAGGCTCAATTTGTACGTATTTTCATTTAAAAAGATTGAACCAGGGGAAAGAAGAAGACAAAAGTCAAGGGGACTAGCCACTAGGCAATTTGCACATTTGGTTGCGACACTCTTAAAGAATATTTTTAATTATTTTTTAAAATTTTTTCCTTTGACTCAAATTTTCATCACTAATTTTCCACTCAGACCCCCATTCATACCAGTGCTTGTTTTTCCCGATTCCCGGTTTCCCTACCGGGACCGGGACCTGAGCTTTTCAAAATCCGGAACCGGGACCGGGAGGATGACCGGGAATTACCGGCACGGTCCCGGTCCCGCTCAACTATACTTTTTATCGATCGAGATTTTATTTGGAATTTTCTTTGTTTTTTTCGGCATTTTCCTCGCTAAAATTCAAATTTTGTCTCAAAAAGTCAAAAAAATCACGAAAAAAGTCGCAAAAACTCAAAAAAGTCATAAAAATCCCAAAAAATGTAAAATTCAAAAAAAGTCACAGAAAAATCCGTGTTAGAGGCTTCAGACAATGTTTAGAACACTTTTTAAGTCATTTAAAGGCCATTTAGAGGCAGCAAAAAAATCATTTGACTTAAATTCTCAGCCCTAGTTATGAGATCCACATTTTGTTCATTTTATCGCGTTTTTACCATTTAAAAAAGCGGTTTAAATGCATCACCGCAATCATTTTTAGAATTTTCTATCGTTATAAAAAGCTAATAAAAGCTATAGAAATGGTTTTGTGAGTTTTGGCTCTGGGTCGTCAATACATATTTAGCGAAATTTGATAACATTTTGAAAAACGAACTCATTCCCATTTTGGTGTACCCTAATTATGGGCCTGTCGCCACGCCCAAAACCCAGTCCAATTCTCCACTTATTCCATTAAATTAACGTTTTTTAATTACTTATCATTTTCTTACCTTCTTATAATTTTAGAATAGATTTAATGGATTAATGTTTTATAAGCGGCTAAAGATGATGGTTATATTTGCAAAAAGAATGAATTGGTGAAATTTGTGTATCGGACCATCCGTAGGGATAAAATTAATTTTTTTTTTTAAATATATAGAATAACAATTTATTCATGCTAATCATGAACTGGTCTATCTTTATGGGTGTTGAGGCTTTTTCTTTCCACGATTCAAATATGATCACTTCCATCAATGATCATCCACAAATTTTGTTGCTTTTTCACGGAAATTTGCTGAAAATCCAGTAAATAATGTTGATAGAGTGTGCGTTTTGGTATGACAAAGTTTAATATATCGTTCTTAATTTATTTTTGACTTTTTAATAATTTAAAATGTTAGAAAATTCTGAAAAATTTGCCAAAAATTCATTCTCTAATAACAAAAATTATTTCAAAACATTTAAAATTTAATTTAACCTGCTGCTATTTGAACTCGTGCTAGCTTCGAAATTGGTATTTTGTCCTGACATTGGATGACTGAGATAGGAATCCATATCAATTTCGATCAAATTATACATTGGATGACGTAGGATAAATAATGATTTATCCTTATTTTATTGTTTTGCAACGATTGTTTTTCGCGTTAATTTAAAATATTTTTGCATCCTTCATTTAATTTTCCTTTTGATTGTTGTCTTCGTCTTCGTATTCGTGTTATCTCAAGTTTTATATATTTTGTGCTTTTGAATTATTGTAATAAAACTACAAAATTTGGTGCTTTTCCCCGTGGACTTTCATTCAACAACAACAAACGCCCAAAGGCTTAATTGGTACTGTTATTTGAGTTCCTAATTGCAATTTGCCTTATTCTCTAATTCCTTGTCAGTAAAGTGGTGTTGAAAATTAAGTAAATCTTTCCTTGACCCCAAAATCTCAACCCGAACCCCAGCAAATCCCAAAGTCCCTCCCCGAATATACGCTTTTCTCCAACGTGGCGCTCCTGGAAAACCGGCGTAAATCCAACCTTTCAACACCGAATTGCAAACCGATTGTGTGCAACGACATTTGAAATTTGGTCAACACCAATTGTGGAGGATTTTTGTTTTGAATTTTTTTTTCTCCTTTTCATTTCAGTTTATAAATGTATGGAGTCAACCGGTTTTCAGCAAAGATATAATTTTCGAGTGCGCCGGCCGATTAATGCTGCAGACAAAGTTGAAAGGAAAAGCTTTGATAGCGTATCATATTGCACTGAACAAATTTGGAAATGAGGCGACATTTGGCATTCTAAAAACCGAAATAATGTCCATTTTGAGAGAGACAGACTACAAAGAGGCAAACGCATTTTCCGAATTGACACTGTGTTAGAGTTGAACGTTGCTGGATTAAAAGCAACTGCATTAACTGACTCAGCAGCCGAAATTAATGCTGCCAATCCGGAATTTTTACATAAAGTTGCAGTGGAAAAGGCAGTGAATTTGATTGATTGGGGTTTTAGTCCAAACAAAGGAAAGTCAGAAATTCCTTTTGAAGTCGAATCTTTTACGGGTGGAAGAGTACCAGTGATTGGAGTACTGAATGTGCCGATGGAAAAAGGAAATTGGCAAGGCAAAATTAATTGTGTGGTCACCAAAAAACCTTTCCCTTACGATTTTTTTCTTGGACAAAATGCGTTAAGTTCTCTTGGATATTACATCGGAAATGTAATTACAAATGAAATAATTAATTTCGGTGAGAGTCCAAAACATTCGAATAATTCATTGCCAAACTCTGGTCGAATCTCCTCCCTAAAAATTGTACCGCGCCCCATACAATCGAGAATCATTTCCAACGAAGTGATTAAATCAATTTCCCCTGTCAAACGCATAAAATTCATTCAAAAGGTTTCATCCAATTCAAAGATTGCTTCCAACAAAACCGATCAAACCCCCTTTGTCAAACTTCAAAAAATCCCCAAAAAGATCCCGAGCCCACCAATCAAATTAGTCATTAATGCAATCCGTCATAAAAATGAGGATTTGGATCAAAAACAGACCAAACGGGAACGACGACGTGTTTTTGTTAATTCCAAGTACAAAAATGTTTTTCGCCAACCAAGCAATAGCCAAAAAATTCTTCTCCCAAGCCTATTATCAATTAAATTCTCTCGCCCATTTTTGATCAGAAATTCGCCTATCCTTGCAAATGCCCCCAGTTCGTTATTATAAGAGTTTAAAATGTGGAAAAGCGGCTCGCAATGACTTAAATTTACTTATTTTGTTATTATTTCTTCAGCTTCGTACCATAATGTTATTCTCATACATGGCCTATTGCATTTTTATTGTCCTTTTTATATTTTTCTCGAATTGGCCGAAATCCGTTGCCACAATCCTGATCACCCCCCCCCCCCACAATCATCCCTTTTTTATTTTTTCAGAATGTTTTTCCGTTGTGACAATTTCACTGCTGGACCGCCTCGACCGACACCATCTCGCAGGCGCTCGACTTCTGCTGGATCCGGGGGAGGTGCGGGGCGATCAGACCGTGAGGACACTGGTCTTCAAACGGCGGGGGGACGTAGGATAAATAATGATTTATCCTTATTTTATTGTTTTGCAACGATTGTTTTTCGCGTTAATTTAAAATATTTTTGCATCCTTCATTTAATTTTCCTTTTGATTGTTGTCTTCGTCTTCGTCTTCGTGTTATCTCAAGTTTTATATATTTTGTGCTTTTGAATTATTGTAATAAAACTACAAAATTTGGTGCTTTTCCCCGTGGACTTTCATTCAACAACAACAAACGCCCAAAGCTTAATTGGTACTGTTATTTGAGTTCCTAATTGCAATTTGCCTTATTCTCTAATTCCTTGTCAGTAAAGTGGTGTTGAAAATTAAGTAAATCTTTCCTTGACCCCAAAATCTCAACCCGAACCCCAGCAAATCCCAAAGTCCCTCCCCGAATATACGCTTTTCTCCAACGGATTTTTAATTTTTTTGCCCATCTTTCAATTGTTTTATTATGCACACCAAATTTTTGCCACATAATATTTCCTAAAAAATTTAAATCTATTAATAAATTTACCTTTTTTCCTCGGTATTATATTAATAGATAAACTAAGCCTTAAATGGCGCACACAGTTTAGACACCAAAACTAAAAGGTAACTCCGCCGGTGGGACTCGAACCCACGGCCTTTCCTCACCGTAAAATGCACTAAAACAACTCAACAATGGACGCTCACTTTAGAGGTTCTACTATCTTTTTTCGTAATTCAGTTACATATGAGTTAGAGAAAACTCAAAACAAAAAATCCGTCAAAAAACTATCAGAGGTGACGTATTTAAAGAAGGAATTGCACCAA
>CP049708.1:561032-611026 GCA_004148225.2 Heterodera glycines
TTTTTGTGCTTTATTTCTTTTTAAATTATTTTTATAAAACTAATTAAATTTTTTAATAGATGTATTTTAAACTTAACTTCAGATTTTTTTGTCTCATGCTAATTGAATGCTTTCAAATAAATTCTGAGGTGATGAACTATTTAACATTATTAAATTTTTGATATCATTCTCATTCAATGTTATTTTAAATTTTACCAATCATTTCTTATTGAAATTATTTTTTGAACTTTAAATTCTATTTCAATCAAATAGGTTTCATTCTAACATTATCTATAATTCCCTTGTTTCTTGGACATCCTTTTTTACGAATGTGTTATATTGCTAATTAATCAATTAAAGATAATTAGTTATTTTTATTTAGTCAATGTCGAGAAATTATTGTTTATTGCCAATAATTATAAACCAATAAATTGTTAAATATTTATCCAATAAAACTTTTTAATTAACGTTTTGAACGCAGAAAAAAAATGTGTTTTGGAAAATACCGATCTCTAATATATAGATAATTAAGTGAAAGTAAATATAGTAAAATTTATTTTTAATGATTGCACAAGAGAATGACGAACAATATTTGATATTTATTTAAAATTTTCAGTTGTTTATGCTTTATTGTAACAAAGTTTTCATAATTTTGAAGGATTAATTTTTTAATTTTTTTAATACAATAGTTTATTTATTGGTAATGGTAAATAATTAAATATAAACAATACAAATAAATACTAATTATTATTGAACATTTGAATTACAAAAGAATTTCAATTTTTTTAATAAAATCAATATAATTAAATAAGCATTTTTTTAAATTATGAATTATTAATTCTTTTATATTCGTTAGTTTTTGGTTTTAATAATAAGAAAAAAAAATTATATTTTAATGATTGCACAAGATAATGATGATCATTTTGGATATTAGTTTTAATAAAAAAGAAATTTCGCAAGAAAATTATTCAAATTGAAATAAAAATTAAATAAACAATAATGAACAGCACAACAATCAGCAAATAAAAAATTTACTTTACTTAAATATAAAATAATTGTAATTAAAAATAAAGTAAATTAAACAAAGACATGAATGAATGGACTCCTTAAAAAATAAAAATTTAAATAATTATAAACAAAATGGAGTTGGGCTTGCCTGCGGATGAAGTAAATATGTTGAAATACTTTTTACTAATATAACAAAAAGAAACTTTATAAATATTAATAACTCGAAAATCCGCAACGAACAAATAAACCATCAACAGGCACGATTGCACAATAAAAGGCTCATGGCAATAATTTTTCAAGATATAACGAAAAAATTTTTCTCGAAAAATAAATCATAAATCAGATATAAATTACCTTTTTATAATAATTTAATTTAAAAAATCTTTTATTTTACTGTATATTCTATATTAAAGTCTATTAAGAGAAAACATATCAACAATCTAACGAAATTGTGTTAAATTAATTTATAAGATATAAGTTTTTAAAAATATAAAATTAATACATATATCGAAGTGATAAATGAAATTCCTAATTTTAAATGGTAATTTATTAAATATATTTAAATTGAATAATAGATTTTAATCTTTTAATTTGGAAATGAAGTCAATTAACGGGAAATTACTAATATGAGTGCTGCATTTTATAATTGCTGGAGAAACAATTAAAAAGTGAGATAAATCTTTTTAAAAAAAGATAGTCTAAAAACGTGCTGGGTCGTTTCTTAAACCCGCCAGGGCATTTCTTAAATCCGCCAAGGGGTAGGAAAACAAAAAATGTAAGATATACAAATTGATAACATGGTTTAAATTCAATCAAATCAATTATTCTTGTTATCTTTCAATAGCTTTAAGTATTGTCTATCAGAATAATTTTAAGTTATTTCTCATGGGATTGGAAGTCTGGCGAAAAAAAATGTATATAAAAATGTCAAAATAAAGATCAGTTATAAATTTAAAACCAAACACCCCATTTTTCGTGAAAAATCGGCAAAAAATTCTGGTCACGTTTTCTCCCCTTAGCATTGTTCGCGCATACATGCGCCTGTAAGGCGCACTATTCTACATGACAAGGGACGCCTTTTAAAAAAAGGTACATCACTGTAACTATGGGCGGCAGCCTTTTACAAAAAAATTTCTGAAATCAGAACGTGAAAAATCGAAATGTTTGAATTAGTGTTTGTAACTTGAAAACGCGCAGCGCTAGCACTTTGCAATAAATTTTATGTTATTCCACATGGAAATGGGAGTCTGGCAAAAAAAAGTTTATATTAAAATGCTAATTTATATTTAAGTTATGAATTAAAAACGAAATGCCCCATTTTGTTCTGAAAATTGTCAAAACGTTCTGGTCACGTTTTGGCCCGGTCAAATTTGTGGTGCACCAGTTCGCATTGCAGTTTCAGAAAGCAGAGGTCCGGAGCATATTTATAAAATTTATTTGAAAGTCGGCGGTTGCGGCGCGTCAGAGTTATGGGTCCTCATTGTGCACGACAAGGGGCAGGCGTGAAGCGCATGCACTCCGAGGCGTGTGAGCGAGGAGCGGAGCGACGAGCGAGTACGCCGAGTCAATATCAAGTGATACTGCTGTTCATGAGCCGTACGGGCGGCACACCCGTGGACCCGGGGAGCGGGGGGGGGTGGGGGAGCCGCAGCCCCATCCCCAGGAAAACACCCATAATAAAAAAATAATATATTAAATATTAAATGCCCTTAACGAAGCCTTAACTGATATTTTATCTCATATTCGTGATCAGCGCCCTAAAATATACGTATGAATATTTTTTGAAAAATATTTGCTAAAAAAAAAATACTGCTCACCCCCCTTTGGTTCTGAATCCCAGAATCGGTTTTAATTTTCGTAAAAAGGTGATAAAGATTCCAAATAAAATTTAGATAATAGAGCAAAAAATTGCGGATTTTTGTAGTATTTTTCTTTTACGGGATGAGAAACGTCAGAATGGTTCTGAAAATTCAGGTAAACGTCAGAATAGTTCTGATAAATTCTGGTAACCGTCAGAATTATTCTGATAATTCTGGTACTTTCCCTATCCCTTTCCTTTTCTTTTTCCTTTCCTTTTTCCTTTCCTTTCCTTTCCCTTTACCTTTCCTTTTTCTTTTCCATTTCATTTCACTTTTTACGAACCGTGCCTCTTGCCCGGTATCTATTAATTAAAACGATATGATAATGTTCTTATTAAAAAAGATAAATGTAAAAACATATATAATTCAAAAAAAAATAAAATTATTTAACGGAATACAGTAGTGGAGATAAATAAATATCTGTTTTATGCGATCATACTGAGAACGTGGGACAACTTATGATGCCATGTAAAGCATCACAAAAGACAAACATTATATTAAAAAATTATTTTAATAATGAAAATTAATAATTTATTAAAAAATAAGTTTTAACGGAGTAACAAATTATTTTTGAATAAAAAGTGAAAACTCATATAAAAATATAAATAATAATTTAATTTCAGTAGTTTTTAAATAAATGGTTTTCAAAAGTTTTTGTGACTTTTGTTCTGCCCAATTCGATTATGCTTTGAAGAAGACGGTATACCAAAACGAACAAAGTCAATTAAATAATGATAATATATTCCTAATAAATTTTTCAAAGAGAAATATGAATTCTAATTTTGAAATATATTCTTAAGAATTAAAAAGAACTTGAAAAATCAAACAAATCCGACTTTCAATTTAAAATCTAAATGAATGTAACTGATAACAATCAATAAGAATTGTAAAAAAATTATTTCAATGTTTGTAATAGTAAATATATGTTTAACAAGGTAAATTTTGATTATATTTTTATCGATATACATTCAGTAAAAAGTCTTATTAACAAGAAAAAAACGAAAAAATAAATTATCTTAATAAGAAAGGTTTAAAATTAACCTATAAAAAAAATTATGATTAAGAAAAATTCGAATAAAATAATGAAGTAAAATTATAATTAAATATATTAACTCCGAAACCCGGGCCCGATTTCGATCAAAAGTCGAAATTTCCTTTTTAGGCAAATTTATATATTGCACAAATTACTAAAATGTTTTTTAGAAAAGTTTGACGGAATGTATTTGAAAAACTGAAGTGTGTGTATAAAATTTGAATTTTGTCAAAAATTATTTTTAATAAAAGCAAATGGATTATACTAAACTCGATTCGATTTTCCAATAGCGTTTAAAGAGTTCATGTTGACAACAGAAAGGAAACAGTGTTTTTAGTACAGCACATATTTTAAAACATAGAACATCTTTTTATTATTTAATTTCTCAAAGTTATAAAAAGATTTATCTTTTTATATTTTTATACTATGAAAATTTTATTTTAATTTAACTTAGTATTTTAATAAATATTGTAAACAACTTATTAATAAATTATAGCGCCTTCTATTAATTTCAGCTATGTTTTTTACCATGTTCATACAAATATAATTATAAACATTTTAAATTTAACGTCATTAAAATGATTTATGTCAAAATAAATTTATATTCGATAGCTCTAAGAATTCTATATTTATGGTTAAAAATTCAAAAAATTCATTGATTTCTGGTAAAATAATTTTGATATAATATTTAAAAAAGAAACACTTTCTTAATAAAAATTTTTCTGTGTTAATCAAATTAATACTTCGTATTTACATTCCTTTGAATCATTTTATTTATTTGAACACAAAATCTTATATTTTAATATTTACATTGAATGAATGTTCTTTATTTTCGTAATTTAATCAAGTCGCCAACAGACTCATTGTTTTAAATTTTTTATCACTTTTAGTTATATGTAAATTATAATTTCTCTATTATCATTATAGTACCTTATAAATTATGTAATAAATTATATTCTTTTTTTAAATCCTATTAAAAGCACTATCATATCTTTTCTAGTTTCAATAAATTAAAGTTTAAAAGATTAATGTATTATTAAATAATTTTGAAAGAATGCATTATTTTGAAAATACAAATTTAGAGTTTTCTTCAGTAATTCAACAATAATATTTTGTTGAATTGATGAATTATTTTTTTATTTTTAAGCATAATATGCATGCAAAAATTTACTAATTATTATTATATTTTTCTCATTTATTTTTCTCTCGTTGGTCTTGAAAATTTAATTACAATTTATATGCTTTTTCATACATATTTATTATTCAATTATATGGATAATTTATTCACAGTACATAAATTTAAATTATTTTTCCAAAGATTTAAATACCTGATAATGTTCTTTAACGCTTGGTGGATAGCTCAATTCATTTGTTATATAAGATTTAAAGGGAAACAAATTTCCACTATCGTAAAAATAAGAAATGGGCAAAATGCTAAAACTCGGGTGGGAATCGAACCCACTCATGCACCCTTTCCGTGTGCAAGCTCTACCTTTAAGCTATCGAGGCACATCCGCCCTTTCTTTTATGGATCTTATCAACCCCCGCTTTCCGCGTTTTAACCGCCCAGCCAGCTTCTTCCTTACAGGGGGATGGGATCCATCCACATGCGAGTGGTTAGGGGGATGTGAACTATCAACATGAGAGTGTGAATGATTGCCATCCCCATAAGAGTGCTTAGGGGGATGGGATCCATCCACATGCGAGTGGTTAGGGGGATGTGAACTATCAACATGAGAGTGTGAATGATTGCCATCCCCATAAGAGTGCTTAGGGGGATGGGATCCATCCACATACGAGTGGTTAGGGGGATGGGAACTATCCACATGAGAGTGTGCATGATTGTCATCCCCATAAGAGTGCTTAGGGGGATGGGACCCATCCACATGCGAGTTGGTAGGGGGATGGGAACTATCCACATGAGAGTGTGAATGATTGCCATCCCCATAAGAGTGCTTAGGGGGATGGGATCCATCCACATACGAGTGGTTAGGGGGATGGGAACTATCCACATGAGAGTGTGCATGGTAGCCATCCCCATAAGAGTGCTTAGGGAGATGGGATTCTGCCCTATACGCAGGGATTCTGAGGCCTTAACGATGTCATAACACAAATTTGATTGCATATTCGGGTTCAGCGGCCTAAATTACTCCTAAAAACTGCGTTTAACTGAATTTTAGAAGAAAAAATTGTTCCACTCAAAAACCATGTGCACCCCACCCCGTATGGTCCCGAATCACCAAATCACTTTTATTTTTATAACTTTTTTCAAAAAAGTGATAAACACATGAGATAAAATTTATTAAATAGAGCAGAAAATTGAGGATTTTTGTAGTACCGTATTTCCTGTATTTGAAGGCCCGGGCCTTCTATTTTTCAACCCCTCCAAAAAGGGGCCTTAAATTAGAGGGGGGCCTTCTACGGGGCCTGTTCGAATTGGGCATAAATTTTCCATCATTTCCCCAATTCTCAGCCAATCAAATAATTGATTGCCTTTCTCATGACCCTCATTCATTCGCCCTATTTTTCCCTCGTCATTATCATTGTGGTTTCGCCAAATGTGGGCCTCCTACGCATCTTCCCCCCATTTTTGCCCATCATCATCATTGTGTTAATGCCAAAGTGGGCCTCCCACTCATTTCTTCGCCCCAATTCTGCACATTTCTGTAAAATCGTATAGTTCCACGTCGAAATGCCCTCCCGATTATGCCCGTCAAATCCCATTCACATGCATTTCATTATCGCCCAACATCAATTCAACGATATTTAAACCCCTGCCAATCATCCCACCTTATCAACACAATTTTATGGGGAGGCAAAATCACACCACCATTTGTCTTCCCTTCTCCCCCCAATTCAATTCGATCATTTTGTGTAAAATTGTAAATTGTACAATTCCCCCCATTCATTCATTCATTTTGCGCTCATTTATATGAGCGCGGTTTAATTACCCAAGTTTGAGATCTGGATAAATTTGTTGTTTTTATTCGCTTTTGAATTTGGGCACATTTCGCCTATTGACCACTCGCCGACCCCGACCTCAAAAACAAACTTTGGACTAGTGTGTTCGAAGTAAAAGTAGACTTGGAACGCCCACACCGCGTCCCAACAAACTTTTTGGTGACCCCGACGTGACTCGACGACGTACGCAATTCAACTGATCACCGACTGATCATTATCATCATCATCATCGTCGTCTTTATCATCATCATCATCAATTGATCAAGTGAACGCAGAGCACCGAGCCCGTTCAACGCAAACTTGATCACCTGGACACAGTGCAATCAATCCCGTTCAGCAATCCAATCGCCGTGCATTCAATCAATTGTGCCGGTACTCTTCTCATCAACAGGTGGATTACGAAAATCCACACAATTTCTTTGAGTATCTGGTTTCCAGGCCAATACTTTTAGAAATAAAGGGAAAGGGTCGAAAAGTGGAATTTCAAAGAATTGAGTTTGAGACTTCAAGGTCTTAGCTTTATTCTCGATCGATCATTCATTTTTAGCCACAGGCTTCCAGGTCTTGACTAAATTTGGGTAACGGAATCAAAGTATTGGGTTTCAAGGCTCAAACTTAGTTTCTGACAAGGTTTTGTAGTATCAGACTTCAAGGTCGGAACTATAAACCCATAGGGGTCTAATCCGTGCATTTGCCCCTCGTGCCAAACTCACACAATCAAAAGTGAGATTGTCAATTTGCTGTTGTGAATAATTCAATCTGTCAATTCAATCGCGGCACAACCAATCACAAGCAACTCAAGCAATTTAACAAGCAATTGACAATTCATGGCCTCTCCAATCCAACAAAAATTGGGAGCCGCACTCAAAGTGATCAGCCATGTCCGAACCGCTGCTGCACTGACAATCGCAACTGATCCAACCGCAAGCAACTTTGAAAATGCACTCAATTTCGAAGCGCAACTTGAGAAAGTTCAAAAAGAAGCAAAAACATTGGAAATCTTTTTGGATGACATTCGCGAATCACTTTCTTCGTGGACTGATCTTCTCCGCAAATTGCCAGCAACAGAACGAGAAACAGGCGAAACCGAATTCAACGCCTACAACAAAAAGGAGAAGATCACAGATAAAGTCGATGATGCATCAAGCAAACTCCGGGATCTTCGTGATTTGAATGGCACGTTGTCAATTCATGCAAAACTCTTCCGCAACAAATACGACATGGAAGAACGAGCAACTCAAGCTGCACAAGCACAAGCAGCACCAGCAACTCAAAGCAGAACGATTCCGCCATCACGCCCATCATCATTTTTCCAAATTCAACCCGTACAACTCGAGAGATTCAGCGGCAGCAAACGGCAATGGCCGGAATTTTACGAATCATTCAAATCTGCAACCGGATCACATTCATTGAGCAAGGCCGAAAAGTTCAACATCTTACGCAATTTGTTGACTGGCGAAGCACGTGAACTCGTCGCTTGCTTTCGTCTTGAAGACGCAAACTATGATGTGGTACTCCAATTACTGAAAGACACTTATGGAGCGCATGACGAACACATCAGATCGCTGCATTTCGAATTGGCCAACCTTCGAACATGCAAAACATTGCGCGACACAAAAGAGCTTTTGCTGCAACTCGAACGACTTACGCGGGAATTGCTCAACGCAGGAGCAGACATCGAAGGACCGCCAACATATCTCATGCTTGAAAAGAAGCTGACGCCGCCATTTCTGCGCACAATCCTCAACAAAAAGGGAGAAGATCCCGATTATTGGAACACATCGAAGTTCCGCAACATTCTCAACGAAGCAGTCCGCAAAGAGACTCAAATTCAAGAAGTCATGACCGAATATGGTCACCATCAGCAGCAACGACCAACAAAACCATTTATTGCCGGACCGAGATTCCGGGATCGCGCACCGTTCAATCAATTTCGAGAACGATCATTCATTGCGTCCGCCGTGGACGAAAATCAAAGGCGATTCAGCAATAAACAATTGGCGCCCAAAATCGCACACAATGGACCAAAACCAACTCAATTCGCACAACGCACGCAACACAACCCGGCCAAACCCAATCAATTCAACAGGCCGTCACAACCGCAAACAAGTGGCAACAGTCAATCAAATGCAAATCCACCAAGGCCATGTGTATTTTGCAACGGCAACCATTGGAATTCCGATTGCCGAAAATTCAGCACAATTCAACAACGAGTTGAAATTGTCAAATCAAAAGGCTTATGCTTCAAATGCCTTTTCGCACATCGTACATTTGACTGTCCAAAACCGAGAAAATGTTTCAAATGCGGACAACTTCATCCAACAGCACTTTTCCGCAACATTAATGCGCAGAACCAAATCGCAGCGGCAACAATCATGCCACATTTGTCAATACCAAGCCCGCAACCAATCGAAAATGCTGCAATCGAAACCCAACCAATGTGCAACGCCGTCAATGTAACTGACACTCGCGCCTTACTCATGACAACGACGGCAACCATTTTCAATCCGGCACAACCGCACCTCAGCATGATCGCCTCAATTTTCATCGACCCTGGCAGTCATCGATCATTTGTGTCCAATCATACGGCAAAACGGCTTGATCTTCCGATCGTCAACACCGAAGAATGCCTTTTGACCAGCTTTGGTGAACGCGTGCCAAAGAAATACATCAGTGACATGGTCAAATTGGGATTTCTTTGCATCAATGGAGAAAGACTCATCTTCAACTTCAATGCACTTCAATTCTTGGTGAATGAAATGCCAATGATCCAATTGTCCGAATTGGATCGCGATCAACTCAAGCAACGAAAGCTTACGCCACCACACGAGATGAAGCAGCCCGACATTTTGCTTGGCATCGATGTCTGGCACGAATTGCAAGTCCAATTCATCGAACGATTGCCGAGCGGATTTACACTTTGCCGATCAAAAATGGGCAAAATACTAAGCGGAACGGGACGAATGGAAATGGGACAAGCATCAAATGTCACATTCGTCCTCGCAGTCCAAGACAACCAAATGGCCCAAGCATCGACAACTCAATCAATCGAAATCGAAGACAACATCTTCACATCCGAGGATGATCTGAAACGAGACGATCAACTCAACAGCTTTTTTGGTCTCCATTTGATTGGAATGGATGACTCCTCAACGCCGATCGATCGAGATGAAGTTATGGTCAACTTCAAAAAGAATCTCACGTTCATCAACAATCGTTACCAAATTGCTCTGCCTTGGAACGACAAAGTCGGAACTCTTCCTACCAATTATCATCAAGCAAAAGCCCGACTGATCGGACTGATCAACAAACTTCGTTCACTCAATTTGATCAACGAATATCAGGCCATTCTCGACGATCAACTCCAAAAATCCGTCATCGAACTCGTCGAAATGCCCGATCAATCAATTGGCCCGGTTCATTATCTACCACACCGAGCTGTCATTCGAGCCGACAAAGCAACAACAAAATTGCGAATTGTTATGGATGCTTACGCCAAACCAAAAAGCAATCCATCCGCCCCATCGCTCAACGAATGCCTCTACACTGGTCCGCTACTACTCAAGGACCTGACTGGCATCCTTTTACGCTTCCGCCGAATGGAACGCGTGCTTTTGGCCGACATCGAAAAAGCCTTCTTGCAGCTTGGCGTTCGCGAGCAGGACCGAGACGCAACTCGGTTCCTGTGGTTGTCAAATCCGAAAGAGGCCGAACTGAACCCTTTAAAACGAGAAGACATTTTGGTCTTTCGTTTTAGTCGTGTGAGCTTCGGACTGACTGTTTCGCCATTTCTACTCAACGCCACAATCAGAGAACACCTTTCTCTTTTCGACA
Source organism: Heterodera glycines (assembly GCA_004148225.2). NCBI lineage: Eukaryota > Metazoa > Nematoda > Chromadorea > Rhabditida > Heteroderidae > Heterodera > Heterodera glycines. The sequence continues at coordinate 571,707 of CP049708.1, forward strand.
GCGACCTGGCAAAACGCATTGACGACAACCTTTACGTCGATAACATCCTAATCGAAATGAAGGCCGGCGAACAACTCAAATCAGTGGTCAATGAAGCCAAATCAATCTTCAAGGCAGCCGGAATGACAATCCGAGAATTTTATGGCACTGACATTGAAGGGCTCAAACAATTGCCAGCTGAAGACTTGGCTAAAGAACTTGAAGAGACAAAAATTCTGGGAATTGCCTGGAGACCGAAACACAATCGTATCGTATTCAAATTGCCAATTTTCGAGGGAACAATCACCAAGCGCACAATTCTATCACACATTGCCAAAGTGTACGACCCGCTTGGATTAATGTCACCAGCATTGTTGTCAGCCAAACTTTTCCTTCAAGAAGTGCAAAATGCCAATGGCAAATGGGACGAACCATTGTCGAGCCATCTCGTCAAAACGTGGCTCAAAATCGTAGAAACTTGGTCGCACAGTGGCACACCAATCAATGTCGAATTTCCGCGATTCATTCCTTCTACAACAAAGGACGAATTTCATTGCTTTTGCGACGCTAGCAACTATGGCTTGGGAATTGCCATTTATCAGAAAGCAGACACGACATACGCAAAATCCGAATGCAACTTGATCTTCGCCAAGAGCCTGGTCAAGCCGCTAAAATTGGTCGCCCACGATTCAACAATTCCCAAACTGGAACTGCAAGCACTCACGCTCGGAGTTAAAGCAGTCAACTTCATTCAACAGCAACTCAATTTCGATGACAAGCAAGTCATTCTTTGGACCGACAGCCAATGTTCGGTCGAACGCCTCAAAGACGGCAGAAAATCCGATCGATTCGTGACCAATCGACTCAACAAAATAAGGGCTGCAAATTTTCAAGTTCGACACGTCGACTCAAACCCGGCAGACTTAGCCTCAAGAGGGATCGACCCTCGCAGCATTCAAGCATCGCTTCTTTGGAGATTTGGACCGATTTGGTCTCAGTTTCGACAACAAGCACCCCATTTTCCTGCCACCCGACGGCTGGATCACCAAACTGATCATTCGACATTATGATCAACAACACAAGCATTGCGGCCCGAGAATTCTTCTGTCTCAAATTCGAGAGAAATTCTGGATTCCGCGGGGCAGAAAGACAATTCAACAAGTTCTGAATTCGCCACGTCATGGATGTCTCAAATGTCGAAAAGAAAGAGCAAAACCATACTCATACCCGGAGGCACCTGATCTACCAGCTCAACGCGTCAATCAAGCCCGACCATTCAACTCAACGGGCATCGATTATTTCGGACCTTTGAAAGTCAAAAGGGGTGCCGAAGTCGTAAAAATTTACGTCGCGCTCTTCACTTGCTTAGTGATCAGAGCAATTCATTTGGAAATTGCGGAAGACTACTCCGCCGAAGCATTCATCAGGACGTTCCGACGATTTGTCTCGAGACGTGGAACGCCAACACTCATCATGACTGATCAAGGATCAAATTTCGTCGCTGGATCAAAAATCATCAAGGAGCATTGGACCGACACGCTTCTTCCCGAACATGTGCAAACTCGACTCGCGCATCAAGGAATCACATGGAAGTTCAACACAGCTCATGCTCCGTGGAAAGGAGGCACTTGGGAACGACTTGTCGGCATTACGAAGAATTCACTTCGTCGAACAATTGGCCGAAATCTTTTAGGATTTGATGAAATGCAAACTTTGATCTGTGAAATCGAAGCAATCGTCAACAACCGACCTCTCACGTTTGAATCGGATCAAGAACCGTATCAATCGCTTCGTCCGATCAACTTTCTCATTCCATACGAACAAATCGTGATCAACTTTCCGCTCTTGGATGAAGACTTCAACGATCCGGACTTCGAACCGCGCACAAGCAACCACAATCAACTCGTCACGATGCTCCGGAAAAGCAGCACGCTGCTGGACCGATTTTGGCACACATGGAAAACAGACTACCTGTTTTCGCTCCGTGAAACCGACAGAAGCAACGCAACAAACCGATTTCTTCACCCCAAAGAAGGGGATGTAGTCATTGTTGGAGACGATGACCAACCGCGGTCATTGTGGAGTTTGGCACGAGTCATTCAGCTCCACAAAGGGCGAGATAACCAAATCCGCTCTGCCTTACTGTCCATTAATGGACAACATCGATCCCGGGCTATAAATCAGCTTTATTGCCTGGAAATTCCCGACAGTTCAGAAACAGAAGCACCAGCACACACCGAAGTAATCGCTCCAATCATGGCATCGGAATCGATCGAAGTCATCTCTTTGGCGAGCAGTGACGACCAAATGTCCGACGACTATCACATTCCGAAGAAGAAAAATGTGATCAAACGAAAACAACGCTTCATTACTGGCCACAACGTCGGCTTACGAGAAGTCGAACAACGACCCACGGACAACGATCCTGTCGAAGGATTGTTGTACTCCAAGCGACCGGACAACAAAACCAAATTCTTCAAGGACGGAAACTTGAAGATGCTTTTGGAATCAATCACTCTGTTCAAGCGCATCGAAGGCAAAAAGATGGCAGAAAAACTGCTGGAACTTTACGGAAAAGTTCCGATGATCGAATGGGATAAACGCTTGGCCAAATACGAAGCAAAACTGAGGAAAATGGATGAAGCAAGGGACAAAAAGGATAAAGAGACAGAAAACCAAAGAAGAGAAAAACGAAAATTGGATGAAGAAGAGGAACCGGAAAAACGGAAGAAAAGTTCAGTCGAAACTGATCCATTGGAAGAAAATGACCCGAAAAAGGAACGGCAACTTCAAGATGAAAATAGAATCCGCTGGTCTGCGCAAAGGAAAGCAGCAGTGGATGAACTCCGTCAACGCATCAAATTGAGGAAGAAACAATGGTCAAGGGAAGAAATTGAGAAGGAAATGAAGGAAAGCGAAAAAGAGGATCAAACACAACTGCGCGAACTGGCCAAAAACGGAAGCAAAGAAGCAGCACAATTATTGGAAACAGCCCCATCACTCCGCCAACAGTCAAATGTTCAAGTGACTGCGACAATTCAACGAAAAGCAGAAGATTATCCGCAGAATGGAGAAAAAGTTTTGAAGTTCTGCCAGCGGATGTACCAAGACAATTTGATGTCAGCGTGGAGAAGAAACCGAGTTCAAAAGGAATTGACTCAACTTTTGGAAGATGGCCGCTTCAAACTCCGTCATGTGAACGGACAACCAGCAATTCTGCATCGAATTACAGAAGGCAAAAAGAACCTTTGCGGTGAATTTCTTATCGGAAGAATTTGTTCATGGCATTATTTGGACGAAATCGAATTCGAAGACACAAAAGAGCCACCGCCGGCTCAACGAGACCCAACTCCGGAAATCACGGTCGTCGAAACCAAAAACGACCAGGACAGGCAGCAAGACGAACCGCAATTCGTTACCATTCGAGCCGGACGTACGCCGCCACCATTATTCATCCCTCAACGTTCAAAATCGCCATCGCCTCAATTCATGGCACACCGTGCCGCTCACACACCGCCGCCAGCGCATCGCGATTCAACACAAACGCAACTCGTGGAAGAGTACCATTTGGCCAAAAGCAAACCCAACACGTTTGTGGATTTCAACATCTTCACTGAATGCGATGAAACTCATCTCACCTGCGCAAAAAATGCAACTTATGGTCAAATCGCGGACAAACACAATCGAGAGAAAATCGAAGAATTTGTCAATTGCCGTGCACGCACTTTGTTTGAAGCAATAATGCTCAATTGGCTTAATTGCAACATCAATCGGCCAAATAACGAAGTTTGGGCCATGCACGAACTGCACACTCAACAATTCGACACTTTGGAAGAATCAGCAAAATTTTTCCATCAACAACAAATCGTCATGCGTAAAAGAGACATCGGCAAAGACAAACACTTCAAAGAAGCGATCGAAATTTGGCGCAACTCATGCGACCTGTTCAACGAAAACTTTCAATATGTGAACAAGCAACTCAAATTCAATCCAACACATTCGCCTGAAATGCAAAAAACGGATTATGCCAAATGGATCGAACGGATCAACCAACGTGCAAACGAAATAAGCTCAAAAGAGAGATCAAGAATGCAATTTCCCGACTTCATCTATTTCAACGTACGAACAATTTTGATTGGAGACAACAACGCAGAAGCTCTCCAATCTCATTTCCCAAAATCCCGCTGGTACACTCATTTTGCCGATCAACCGCTTCGACTTACACCAGGCCCACAAGTCAAGCACGCCATTTTTGCGTATCAATCAACTGATGAGGACATGATCCGACAAATCACTTCGTTGCTTTATCAGCTCAAGAACACTGACATCGAAACAACGCTGATCCTACGAAAGGACAACAACAACGATTGGCTCTACCACAAAAAGGAATTCATTGGCCTGACTAAACGACTTGAGGCCGGATTCTTCGTTTTCAACGCACGAATCGGCGAAGCTAAAGAATTGGCCGATCGGATGAAAGAGACAATGGAGGAGTCAATGCAACTCAACACCGAGCCTACAACTTCAAATTTAGCCGGGAACAAAAAGCCATACCGAAAAGGCTTCACAGTTGGGCAACGAATGCTCAACTCGCTCATGCTCTTCAGCCTTTTTATGCTCATCGCATTACAAGGAGCAAGCGCACAACCAATCCGTCAAAAACGATTTGGCGGAGTTGGAGTTTGGCATGGAAGCCACGCAATCAGCCAACTTTGGGGCAACAACGCCACCAGGGAACGATTTTCGACATTTTCTCCCTCAGTGCAACGCTACATAAGTCGTGTGTTCGCTCTCAACGCAACAGCAACTCCTCCAACAGTCCCAACCTCATCAACCGCACACACAACTCCAATTTCAACAACTCCGCCCCCATTCACAACCACAAAACCACCCGCAACAACTATCAAACCCCCCATTTCCACAACCACACGCCAATGGAAAACGACCAAGCTTCGAACAACTCAAACATTGCCCCCAACAAGCACCGCAACTCCGATCACCCGAACCAATCGCCCCAAAATCCAACCCCCATTATTCTTCGCTCAACGACAATCCCAATGGAAGGGAGACCCGATCAACGCCAAAGGAATGGACATCTTCTGGTGTACGGATCGTGGCAGCACAATTTGGGAACTGAAGGGACCTGAAAACTCACCCTTTTGTCGCCCACCGCCAGCGTTGACCGCTAAATGGACCGCACTTACCGTCACGCTGTACACAAAAATCCATCGACCCGAAACCGTACAATCAGGATGGAATTGTGCAGTGAGACGAATCAGTGAGGTGTATTACACCAACCTGATAGGAGATAAGTTCGTGGACGTCAACAAAACATTTCTGCCCGTGTCCAAAACAATGTGCCGACAAATGGCACTTCATCAAATTTGCCCTATGGCAAAAACAAAAATGACACAAACCAGCAAAAACACATGGACAACCAACGACGAACTCAGTGTCAACTTTCCTGGTCCAATCGAAGGACTCTTCAAAGGAAGTCAAACTAGCGAAACGACAAACTGTTTTGTCCAACCAGCAACATTGTTCGTCAAACGCCACAATTTGCAACTTTTGTCGCCAGTTCATCATGTGGAACATTGCGACTACTCATCAGGATTTTGCCAATTGCCCGACAACACCACAATCATGTGGAAACCAGATTGCCCCGCCGAAGGATGCTACACCTGCGACTTCGAGAAAGCCGAACAAATCCGAGGCGAATTTACCAAAACTCGAGGACAAACCTCAGCAATTTGGATATCGGAAGATCGTCAAAAAGCTTTGACCTTCACCGACTCAACGGCAATAATGGCATGCGATGGCAAATCGATTGTTCTTTCGGAGCAGAATTTTGGAATTCGAAAGGAACAATACGACGCATTGATGGACAACGATCATTCAAGAAAAAAACGCTTCGTGGAACCGGAACAACTCGCCTCTCAGTTGTCAGCAGCTCAAATTGCAACCAACATGGCACTTTCGCAACTCTACATGAAAGAATGCCAACGCAACTTCCGTGTTACGAATCCGACATTGCAGGCCCGAAAACTGCTCAACCGCGAGAATTTGCAAGCTCGATGGATCGGAGAAACAACCATCGAAGTTTTCCCATGCGTCAACATCACTCTGACCGACATCAGCTACCGAGCAACAAAAAGTTGCTACAAATTCATTCCGGTCACCTAAAAAGAACCCTAGCATTTGGCTGCGGATCGACGTCAATTTCGGCATCGCCAAACGACTACCTCAGTCTGCTGTCCATGAGCTCTACGAATCGATTCTAAATCAAACTAACAGCGATTTCGAACTCAATCCATTGATCTTCCATCAATGGCAACTCAGTAACGACACCGACAACGCCATTTTCCCGCACATCGACGAATTCGCGGATTTGGCGGATTTCAAATCAAAACTCGAGCAGCACCAAACTGCGAGAGCCGAAGCATTGGGCGCAATTCCCGGAGGACTGGAAGGATGGACAATTCGGAAGGTCAAGGAGTGGCTCAACGAACTCATCAATTGGTGGATGCGACTCGCATCCGCATACGCTACATTTCTCCTTCTACGGGATGTGATACTCCCGTGCATCCTCGCCTATCTGATCAACCCCGTCCGTGTCACATTCATGAGCCTCGTAGGATTCCGACCACGCCGGCAACCACTTCCGCAACGGCGATGCTTCGACGAAGTCGTACAAATGCGCCAACTGCCCCGGGCACCCAAACGGCCATCAATTCGTCTACGTGCCGACCGCCCATCCTCGCCGATCGCTTTGGACTTCGACTCAAGATCGGCAACTTACCGATCACGCGCATCAAGCTCGACAATCGACACGCCATTCGGGAAGTCGCAACCGTTCAAATTGGCAGACGATGATTGAAGAAAGGAAGAAGATGGATGAGCACACCGTCTCGCGCGGGGAATGTTCGAATTGGGCATAAATTTTCCATCATTTCCCCAATTCTCAGCCAATCAATTAATTGATTGCCTTTCTCATGACCCTCATTCATTCGCCCTATTTTTCCCTCGTCATTATCATTGTGATTTCGCCAAATGTGGGCCTCCTACGCATCTTCCCCCCATTTTTGCCCATCATCATCATTGTGTTCATGCCAAAGTGGGCCTCCCACTCATTTCTTCGCCCCAATTCTGCACATTTCTGTAAAATCGTATAGTTCCACGTCGAAATGCCCTCCCGATTACGCCCGTCAAATCCCATTCACATGCATTTCATTATCGCCCAACATCAATTCAACGATATTTAAACCCCTGCCAATCATCCACCTTATCAACACAATTTTATGGGGAGGCAAAATCACACCACCATTTGTCTTCCCTTCTCCCCCCAATTCAATTCGATCATTTTGTGTAAAATTGTAAATTGTACAATTTTCCCCCCATTCATTCATTTTGCGCTCATTTATATGAGCGCGGTTTAATTACCCAAGTTTGAGATCTGGATAAATTTGTTGTTTTTATTCGCTTTTGAATTTGGGCACATTTCGCCTATTGACCACTCGCCGACCCCGACCTCAAAAACAAACTTTGGACTAGCGTGTTCGAAGTAAAAGTAGACTTGGAACGCCCACACCGCGTCCCAACAGGCCTTCTATTGTTCAACCCCTCCAAAAAGGGGCCTTTAATAAGTGGGGGGCCTTCTACCAGAGGGGGGCCTTCTATTGTTCAACCCCTCTAAAGTAAAATAGGTATGAACATGATAGATTTACCTACCTATACCTACCTAATTTATATAATAAAATTTATTTACCTAGGTATACAAATTTTTTAAATAAATTTCTTTATAAAATGGACCCATCAAATAAATGTGGCGACTCACCGATGTCGAAAATGCTCCAGGCCTTGTCACGCCATTCCACCATGCTCACTCTCAAGCGATGGTGAAGAAGTATACGGATCAAAAGTCATCTGTGGCGGATGCGACCTCATTGGTGACAGTGACATCGGCGAAAATGCAAATGCCGTTAGCTCGGCACAATCTACCAGCAAAGCAACTACCGAGGATATGGTGTTTTCACAACTTTCGCGAAAGCGTCGAGGATTTACCATCAAGGAAAAATTGGACATCTTTTAATACGCAAAAAAGACATCAATTCACGCTGCCAGCAGACATTTCAAAGTCAGACATTGTCAAACGTTTTAAGAACGATTTAGTGTTGTGCTGGTGTGGCCGTACATGGATGGACAACGAACTAACAACAAAGTTTTTAGAGGAAGTGCGAATGTTTATTTATATTTTTAAAGAAATTATGTAATTAAGGTGCTTGGCAATTTTGCGTTCGGGAGACGGCTTCTTATTTTGGACAGCTTTCGTTGTCATATCAGTGACGATACAAAGCAGACACTCAGGCGGTTATCTATTGAATCTGCTGTCATTCCCGGTGGCACTACGAAATACATTCAAGTACTAGACAATTCAATTTAAATCAAGGAAAATTATTTTAGCCCCCAGACGTGTGTTGGAACGCACCGTTTAAAAACAAATCGGATCACAATGGCAGCGAACTCATGAACTAACAACCGCCGCAGGAGATGTTGTCAGGGCCTTTCAGAAAAATATGCCCCTAAGAAATGGAAAATTTTATTTGAAGTTTTTTTTTTTAAATTTTACATATTTAATAAATATTGCCTTAATTTCATCGATTTTAATTAATAAATTGAATAGTAATTACACTTTTTTTTCGAAAATTTGCATAACATGAATACTTTTTGTATTTCATTATAATGTGTGAAAATATTATCATTCAATTGAATTTTTACTTTTTTAGAATATTTGTATAGCTATTTAGTAGAATGCTATTAATATAAACTTTTAATTTATAATTTATTACAAGAATTTATCTTAGCTTATTTGATTTTTGCAATTTTATAAATTATTTGATTTAAATAATTTATTTATTTTATATAATAAACTTCATGGTACACACATGTGAGCCCTTTTTATCGTATTTAATGCATTGTGTGAGTGACTTAAGAAAATATGTTTTATTTTAGGACAGTGCATTAAAAAAATCAAACGATTTTTCATTAAACTAATTTGTTTTTATCAATAAATTTTATAGTGTATTTAAAATATCAATATTCTATATTATTAGAAATTTTTAACAAAGTATAAAGTATTATTATTTATAGTAGACTGAATATTAAAATAGTTTAATAAATTTTATATTAGAAATTTATATTTAAATTAATTTAATTGTACTGTGATTTTTTAAAATTATTTTTAATCCATTAAAATAAGTAAAAAAGTGATAAGGTATTTATTTCTCTCTCTTGACGTTAATCTGGGCACGAAGGTCATTGTGATATTCCAGCACGAAGGTCATTGTGATATTCCAAAATTTATTCAATAAATTACCTCATTTCTTTTGCAATAAATTTATTTATTTTTTAATTGAACCTTTGAAATTTAATAAAATTGTAATTAATATTTGTAATTCTTAGTTAACTGTTTATTGTCCAGGTCAAAAGCATTTAATGGTTCCTCGCATTAGAACATAAAGATAAAAATATTTTGAATATACTTTGTTGAAACACTTACAATTGATTAATCTCATTACTTTTAAATTTAATATATCGCATTTTTATGTCAATTTTTTAATTGATTTAATTTCGTCAGTAGGACTTGTCATTTTCCTAGGCGTACTTTCGGCTAAGTTTTCCCGCAATAAAACAATTTTTTATAGAGCTGCTCCAAATATTAATTATTTGCCTTGCTATAAAATAACCAAAAAATTTTTAATTGTATAATTTTTATTTATTCATTGATCCTCCCTTAATTAGTTTGTGATTTAATGATATCGAAACTAATTTAATGGTTAGTATTTGGAATTATTTAATTTTGTTTTGTACATGTTCTCAACCCCTCTTATTTATTTTTTGATTAAAAATTTTGTTAATTAACGATTTTTATTTATCTTAGCAAAATTTTGTTTTTTGATTATGAACTAAAGAAATATATTTTGTTAAAAATTAAATTATATTAACAAATTATATGTTTATATATATTTTTATATTTGTCCTCCTATATTGTTCTTCTTAATATAAAATTCTTAGGAGATTTCATTCCTATGAATTTTTTCTTTAAAAAATTTAATGTTCTTTTTTATAAAAAATAATAATTTTTAATGATTTTTCTTGTTTAAAATCGGTCATGACCCAAACAACTCTTCCTTTTTGGAAAATCTCTACTATACTAATTTTTGATGCTGATTACCTAAATAATGCTACACCCTTTTTTAAATCCTTTCCTTTCCCTCTCTGCACCCCCCTTTTTTAAAAAATTATCCGTCGTTAAATATGACGGCACCAATTTGTTGAAAAATGTTGCTGTATCCCTTAACAATTTTCCATTTTAATCAACGTAAATTGAGATATTCCCCTATCTTTCTTTATATAAAAATGTTAGATTATTTATCCTTATACCGACAAAATTTTTGAACTTTTTGAAATTTATATTTTATAAAAAAAATAAAACTCTTAAATTAGCAAAATTCAAAACACACTCGCTATTCAAATTTTGACTACAATTTCATATGTTACAATTCTCATTTTTTGCTGAATAATTCATTCCCCGTATATTTTGACAGAAATTCGAATTTCTGTCAAAATATACGGGGAATGAATTATTCAGCAAAAAATGAGAATTGTAACATATGAAATTGTAGTCAAAATTTGAATAGCGAGTGTGTTTTGAATTTTGCTAATTTAAGAGTTTTATTTTTTTTATAAAATATAAATTTCAAAAAGTTCAAAAATTTTGTCGGTATAAGGATAAATAATCTAACATTTTTATATAAAGAAAGATAGGGGAATATCTCAATTTACGTTGATTAAAATGGAAAATTGTTAAGGGATACAGCAACATTTTTCAACAAATTGGTGCCGTCATATTTAACGACGGATAATTTTTTAAAAAAGGGGGGTGCAGAGAGGGAAAGGAAAGGATTTAAAAAAGGGTGTAGCATTATTTAGGTAATCAGCATCAAAAATTAGTATAGTAGAGATTTTCCAAAAAGGAAGAGTTGTTTGGGTCATGACCGATTTTAAACAAGAAAAATCATTAAAAATTATTATTTTTTATAAAAAAGAACATTAAATTTTTTAAAGAAAAAATTCATAGGAATGAAATCTCCTAAGAATTTTATATTAAGAAGAACAATATAGGAGGACAAATATAAAAATATATATAAACATATAATTTGTTAATATAATTTAATTTTTAACAAAATATATTTCTTTAGTTCATAATCAAAAAACAAAATTTTGCTAAGATAAATAAAAATCGTTAATTAACAAAATTTTTAATCAAAAAATAAATAAGAGGGGTTGAGAACATGTACAAAACAAAATTAAATAATTCCAAATACTAACCATTAAATTAGTTTCGATATCATTAAATCACAAACTAATTAAGGGAGGATCAATGAATAAATAAAAATTATACAATTAAAAATTTTTTGGTTATTTTATAGCAAGGCAAATAATTAATATTTGGAGCAGCTCTATAAAAAATTGTTTTATTGCGGGAAAACTTAGCCGAAAGTACGCCTAGGAAAATGACAAGTCCTACTGACGAAATTAAATCAATTAAAAAATTGACATAAAAATGCGATATATTAAATTTAAAAGTAATGAGATTAATCAATTGTAAGTGTTTCAACAAAGTATATTCAAAATATTTTTATCTTTATGTTCTAATGCGAGGAACCATTAAATGCTTTTGACCTGGACAATAAACAGTTAACTAAGAATTACAAATATTAATTACAATTTTATTAAATTTCAAAGGTTCAATTAAAAAATAAATAAATTTATTGCAAAAGAAATGAGGTAATTTATTGAATAAATTTTGGAATATCACAATGACCTTCGTGCTGGAATATCACAATGACCTTCGTGCCCAGATTAACGTCAAGAGAGAGAAATAAATACCTTATCACTTTTTTACTTATTTTAATGGATTAAAAATAATTTTAAAAAATCACAGTACAATTAAATTAATTTAAATATAAATTTCTAATATAAAATTTATTAAACTATTTTAATATTCAGTCTACTATAAATAATAATACTTTATACTTTGTTAAAAATTTCTAATAATATAGAATATTGATATTTTAAATACACTATAAAATTTATTGATAAAAACAAATTAGTTTAATGAAAAATCGTTTGATTTTTTTAATGCACTGTCCTAAAATAAAACATATTTTCTTAAGTCACTCACACAATGCATTAAATACGATAAAAAGGGCTCACATGTGTGTACCATGAAGTTTATTATATAAAATAAATAAATTATTTAAATCAAATAATTTATAAAATTGCAAAAATCAAATAAGCTAAGATAAATTCTTGTAATAAATTATAAATTAAAAGTTTATATTAATAGCATTCTACTAAATAGCTATACAAATATTCTAAAAAAGTAAAAATTCAATTGAATGATAATATTTTCACACATTATAATGAAATACAAAAAGTATTCATGTTATGCAAATTTTCGAAAAAAAAGTGTAATTACTATTCAATTTATTAATTAAAATCGATGAAATTAAGGCAATATTTATTAAATATGTAAAATTTAAAAAAAAAAACTTCAAATAAAATTTTCCATTTCTTAGGGGCATATTTTTCTGAAAGGCCCTGACAACATCTCCTGCGGCGGTTGTTAGTTCATGAGTTCGCTGCCATTGTGATCCGATTTGTTTTTAAACGGTGCGTTCCAACACACGTCTGGGGGCTAAAATAATTTTCCTTGATTTAAATTGAATTGTCTAGTACTTGAATGTATTTCGTAGTGCCACCGGGAATGACAGCAGATTCAATAGATAACCGCCTGAGTGTCTGCTTTGTATCGTCACTGATATGACAACGAAAGCTGTCCAAAATAAGAAGCCGTCTCCCGAACGCAAAATTGCCAAGCACCTTAATTACATAATTTCTTTAAAAATATAAATAAACATTCGCACTTCCTCTAAAAACTTTGTTGTTAGTTCGTTGTCCATCCATGTACGGCCACACCAGCACAACACTAAATCGTTCTTAAAACGTTTGACAATGTCTGACTTTGAAATGTCTGCTGGCAGCGTGAATTGATGTCTTTTTTGCGTATTAAAAGATGTCCAATTTTTCCTTGATGGTAAATCCTCGACGCTTTCGCGAAAGTTGTGAAAACACCATATCCTCGGTAGTTGCTTTGCTGGTAGATTGTGCCGAGCTAACGGCATTTGCATTTTCGCCGATGTCACTGTCACCAATGAGGTCGCATCCGCCACAGATGACTTTTGATCCGTATACTTCTTCACCATCGCTTGAGAGTGAGCATGGTGGAATGGCGTGACAAGGCCTGGAGCATTTTCGACATCGGTGAGTCGCCACATTTATTTGATGGGTCCATTTTATAAAGAAATTTATTTAAAAAATTTGTATACCTAGGTAAATAAATTTTATTATATAAATTAGGTAGGTATAGGTAGGTAAATCTATCATGTTCATACCTATTTTACTTTAGAGGGGTTGAACAATAGAAGGCCCCCCTCTGGTAGAAGGCCCCCCACTTATTAAAGGCCCCTTTTTTGGAGGGGTTGAACAATAGAAGGCCTGTTGGGACGCGGTGTGGGCGTTCCAAGTCTACTTTTACTTCGAACACGCTAGTCCAAAGTTTGTTTTTGAGGTCGGGGTCGGCGAGTGGTCAATAGGCGAAATGTGCCCAAATTCAAAAGCGAATAAAAACAACAAATTTATCCAGATCTCAAACTTGGGTAATTAAACCGCGCTCATATAAATGAGCGCAAAATGAATGAATGAATGGGGGAAATTGTACAATTTACAATTTTACACAAAATGATCGAATTGAATTGGGGGGAGAAGGGAAGACAAATGGTGGTGTGATTTTGCCTCCCCATAAAATTGTGTTGATAAGGTGGGATGATTGGCAGGGGTTTAAATATCGTTGAATTGATGTTGGGCGATAATGAAATGCATGTGAATGGGATTTGACGGGCATAATCGGGAGGGCATTTCGACGTGGAACTATACGATTTTACAGAAATGTGCAGAATTGGGGCGAAGAAATGAGTGGGAGGCCCACTTTGGCATTAACACAATGATGATGATGGGCAAAAATGGGGGGAAGATGCGTAGGAGGCCCACATTTGGCGAAACCACAATGATAATGACGAGGGAAAAATAGGGCGAATGAATGAGGGTCATGAGAAAGGCAATCAATTATTTGATTGGCTGAGAATTGGGGAAATGATGGAAAATTTATGCCCAATTCGAACATTCCCCGCGCGAGACGGTGTGCTCATCCATCTTCTTCCTTTCTTCAATCATCGTCTGCCAATTTGAACGGTTGCGACTTCCCGAATGGCGTGTCGATTGTCAAGCTTGATGCGCGTGATCGGTAAGTTGCCGATCTTGAGTCGAAGTCCAAAGCGATCGGCGAGGATGGGCGGTCGGCACGTAGACGAATTGATGGCCGTTTGGGTGCCCGGGGCAGTTGGCGCATTGGTACGACTTCGTCGAAGCATCGCCGTTGCGGAAGTGGTTGCCGGCGTGGTCGGAATCCTACGAGGCTCATGAATGTGACACGGACGGGGTTGATCAGATAGGCGAAGATGCACGGGAGTATCACATCCCGTAGAAGGAGAAATGTAGCGTATGCGCATGCGAGTCGCATCCACCAATTGATGAGTTCGTTGAGCCACTCCTTGACCTTCCGAATTGTCCATCCTTCCAGTCCTCCGGGAATTGCGCCCAATGCTTCGGCTCTCGCAGTTTGATGCTGCTCGAGTTTTGATTTGAAATCCGCCAAATCCGCGAATTCGTCGATGTGCGGGAAAATGGCGTTGTCGGTGTCGTTGCTGAGTTGCCATTGATGGAAGATCAATGGATTGAGTTCGAAATCGCTGTTAGTTTGATTTTGAATCGATTCGTAGAGCTCATGGACAGCAGACTGAGGTAGTCGTTTGGCGATGCCGAAATTGACGTCGATCCGCAGCCAAATGCTAGGGTTCTTTTTAAGTTGCAGATGGTGGTAGCGGAAATGCGTGCAGCTTGCTATGTGAGTGACGAGCGAAAGGATGCGCATTTCGGGGTCGAGAAATGCATCCATTGTGGCATTTGGCAGATGAACGGTGACCGGAATGAATTTGTAGCAACTTTTTGTTGCTCGGTAGCTGATGTCGGTCAGAGTGATGTTGACGCATGGGAAAACTTCGATGGTTGTTTCTCCGATCCATCGAGCTTGCAAATTCTCGCGGTTGAGCAGTTTTCGGGCCTGCAATGTCGGATTCGCAACACGGAAGTTGCGTTGGCATTCTTTCATGTAGAGTTGCGAAAGTGCCATGTTGGTTGCAATTTGAGCTGCTGACAACTGAGAGGCGAGTTGTTCCGGTTCCACGAAGCGCTTTGTTCTTGAATGATCGTTGTCCATCAATGCGTCGTATTGTTCCTTTCGAATTCCAAAATTCTGCTCCGAAAGAACAATCGATTTGCCATCGCATGCCATTATTGCCGTTGAGTCGGTGAAGGTCAAAGCTTTTTGACGATCTTCCGATATCCAAATTGCTGAGGTTTGTCCTCGAGTTTTGGTAAATTCGCCTCGGATTTGTTCGGCTTTCTCGAAGTCGCAGGTGTAGCATCCTTCGGCGGGGCAATCTGGTTTCCACATGATTGTGGTGTTGTCGGGCAATTGGCAAAATCCTGATGAGTAGTTGCAATGTTCCACATGATGAACTGGCGACAAAAGTTGCAAATTGTGGCGTTTGACGAACAATGTTGCTGGTTGGACAAAACAGTTTGTCGTTTCGCTGGTTTGACTTCCTTTGAAGAGTCCTTCGATTGGACCAGGAAAGTTGACACTGAGTTCGTCGTTGGTTGTCCATGTGTTTTTGCTGGTTTGTGTCATTTCTGTTTTTGCCATAGGGCAAATTTGATGAAGTGCCATTTGTCGGCACATTGTTTTGGACACGGGCAGAAATGTTTTGTTGACGTCCACGAACTTATCTCCTATCAGGTTGGTGTAATACACCTCACTGATTCGTCTCACTGCACAATTCCATCCTGATTGTACGGTTTCGGGTCGATGGATTTTTGTGTACAGCGTGATGGTAAGTGCGGTCCATTTGGCGGTCAACACTGGCGGTGGGCGACAAAAGGGTGAGTTTTCAGGTCCCTTCAGTTCCCAAATTGTGCTGCCACGATCCGTACACCAGAAGATGTCCATTCCTTTGGCGTTGATCGGGTCTCCCTTCCATTGGGATTGTCGTTGAGCGAAGAATAATGGGGGTTGGATTTTGGGGCGATTGGTTCGGGTGATCGGAGTTGCGGTGCTTGTTGGGGGCAATGTTTGAGTTGTTCGAAGCTTGGTCGTTTTCCATTGGCGTGTGGTTGTGGAATTGGGGGTTTGATAGTTGTTGCGGGCGGTTTTGCGGTTGTGAATGGGGGCGGAGTTGTTGAAATTGGAGTTGTGTGTGCGGTTGATGAGGTTGGGACTGTTGGAGGAGTTGCTGTTGCGTTGAGAGAGAACACACGACTTATGTAGCGTTGCACTGAGGGAGAAAATGTCGAAAATCGTTCCCTGGTGGCGTTGTTGCCCCAAAGTTGGCTGATTGCGTGGCTTCCATGCCAAACTCCAACTCCGCCAAATCGTTTTTGACGGATTGGTTGTGCGCTTGCTCCTTGTAATGCGATGAGCATAAAAAGGCTGAAGAGCATGAGCGAGTTGAGCATTCGTTGCCCAACTGTGAAGCCTTTTCGGTATGGCTTTTTGTTCCCGGCTAAATTTGAAGTTGTAGGCTCGGTGTTGAGTTGCATTGACTCCTCCATTGTCTCTTTCATCCGATCGGCCAATTCTTTAGCTTCGCCGATTCGTGCGTTGAAAACGAAGAATCCGGCCTCAAGTCGTTTAGTCAAGCCAATGAATTCCTTTTTGTGGTAGAGCCAATCGTTGTTGTTGTCCTTTCGTAGGATCAGCGTTGTTTCGATGTCAGTGTTCTTGAGCTGATAAAGCAACGGAGTGATTTGTCGGATCATGTCCTCATCAGTTGATTGATACGCAAAAATGGCGTGCTTGACTTGTGGGCCTAGTGTAAGTCGAAGCGGTTGATCGGCAAAATGAGTGTACCAGCGGGATTTTGGGAAATGAGATTGGAGAGCTTCTGCGGTGTTGTCTCCAATCAAAATTGTTCGAACGTTGAAGTAGATGAAGTCGGGAAATTGCATTCTTGATCTCTCTTTTGAGCTTATTTCGTTTGCACGTTGGTTGATCCGTTCGATCCATTTGGCATAATCCGTTTTTTGCATTTCAGGCGAATGTGTTGGGCTGAATTTGAGTTGCTTGTTCACATGTTGAAAGTTTTCATTGAACAGGTCGCATGAGTTGCGCCAAATTTCGATCGCTTCTTTGAAGTGTTTGTCTTTGCCGATGTCTCTTTTACGCATGACGATTTGTTGTTGATGGAAAAATTTTGCCGATTCTTCCAAAGTGTCGAATTGTTGAGTGTGCAGTTCGTGCATGGCCCAAACTTCGTTATTTGGCCGATTGATGTTGCAATTAAGCCAATTGAGCATTATTGCTTCAAACAAAGTGCGTGCACGGCAATTGACAAATTCTTCGATTTTCTCTCGATTGTGTTTGTCCGCGATTTGACCATAAGTTGCATTTTTTGCGCAGGTGAGATGAGTTTCATCGCATTCAGTGAAGATGTTGAAATCCACAAACGTGTTGGGTTTGCTTTTGGCCAAATGGTACTCTTCCACGAGTTGTGTTTGTGTTGAATCGCGATGCGCTGGCGGCGGTGTGTGAGCGGCACGGTGTACCATGAATTGAGGCGATGGCGATTTTGAACGTTGAGGGATGAATAATGGTGGCGGCGTACGTCCGGCTCGAATGGTAACGAATTGCGGTTCGTCTTGCTGCCTGTCCTGGTCGTTTTTGGTTTCGACGACCGTGATTTCCGGAGTTGGGTCTCGTTGAGCCGGCGGTGGCTCTTTTGTGTCTTCGAATTCGATTTCGTCCAAATAATGCCATGAACAAATTCTTCCGATGAGAAATTCACCGCAAAGGTCCTTTTTGCCTTCTGTAATTCGATGCAGAATTGCTGGTTGTCCGTTCACATGACGGAGTTTGAAGCGGCCATCTTCCAAAAGTTGAGTCAATTCCTTTTGAACTCGGTTTCTTCTCCACGCTGACATCAAATTGTCTTGGTACATCCGCTGGCAGAACTTCAAAACTTTTTCTCCATTTTGTGGATAATCCTGCTTTTCGTTGAATTGTCGCAGTCACTTGAACATTTGACTGTTGGCGGAGTGATGGGGCTGTTTCCAATAATTGTGCTGCTTCTTTGCTTCCGTTTTTGGCCAGTTCGCGCAGTTGTGTTTGATCCTCTTTTTCGCTTTCCTTCATTTCCTTCTCAATTTCTTCCCTTGACCATTGTTTCTTCCTCAATTTGATGCGTTGACGGAGTTCATCCACTGCTGCTTTCCTTTGCGCAGACCAGCGGATTCTATTTTCATCTTGAAGTTGCCGTTCCTTTTTCGGGTCAGTTTCTTCCAATGGGTCAGTTTCGACTGAACTTTTCTTCCGTTTTTCCGGTTGCTCTTCTTCATCCAATTTTCGTTTTTCTCTTCTTTGGTTTTCTCTCTCTTTATCCTTTTTGTCCCTTGCTTCATCCATTTTCCTCAGTTTTGCTTCGTATTTGGCCAAGCGTTTGTCCCATTCGATCATCGGAACTTTTCCGTAAAGTTCCAGCAGTTTTTCTGCCATCTTTTTGCCTTCGATGCGCTTGAACAGAGTGATTGATTCCAAAAGCATCTTCAAGTTTCCGTCCTTGAAGAATTTGGTTTTGTTGTCCGGTCGCTTGGAGTACAACAATCCTTCGACGGGATCGTTGTCCGTGGGTCGTTGCTCGACTTCTCGTAAGCCGACGTTGTGGCCAGTAATGAAGCGTTGTTTTCGTTTGATCACATTTTTCTTCTTCGGAATGTGATAGTCGTCGGACATTTGGTCGTCACTGCTCGCCAATGAGATGACTTCGATCGATTCCGATGCCATGATTGGAGCGATCACTTCGGTGTGTGCTGGTGCTTCTGTTTCTGAACTGTCGGGAATTTCCAGGCAATAAAGCTGATTTATAGCCCGGGATCGATGTTGTCCATTAATGGACAGTAAGGCAGAGCGGATTTGGTTATCTCGCCCTTTGTGGAGCTGAATGACTCGTGCCAAACTCCACAATGACCGCGGTTGGTCATCGTCTCCAACAATGACTACATCCCCTTCTTTGGGGTGAAGAAATCGGTTTGTTGCGTTGCTTCTGTCGGTTTCACGGAGCGAAAACAGGTAGTCTGTTTTCCATGTGTGCCAGAATCGGTCCAGCAGCGTGCTGGTTTTCCGGAGCATCGTGACGAGTTGATTGCGGTTGCTTGTGCGCGGTTCGAAGTCCGGATCGTTGAAGTTTTCATCCAAGAGCGGAAAGTTGATCACGATTTGTTCGTATGGAATGAGAAAGTTGATCGGACGAAGCGATTGATACGGTTCTTGATCCGATTCAAACGTGAGAGGTCGGTTGTTGACGATTGCTTCGATTTCACAGATCAAAGTTTGCATTTCGTCAAATCCCAAAAGATTTCGGCCAATTGTTCGACGAAGTGAATTCTTCGTAATGCCGACAAGTCGTTCCCAAGTGCCTCCTTTCCACGGAGCATGAGCTGTGTTGAACTTCCATGTGATTCCTTGATGCGCGAGTCGAGTTTGCACATGTTCGGGAAGAAGCGTGTCGGTCCAATGCTCTTTGATGATTTTTGATCCAGCGACGAAATTTGATCCTTGATCAGTCATGATGAGTGTTGGCGTTCCACGTCTCGAGACAAATCGTCGGAACGTCCTGATGAATGCTTCGGCGGAGTAGTCTTCCGCAATTTCCAAATGAATTGCTCTGATCACTAAGCAAGTGAAGAGCGCGACGTAAATTTTGACGACTTCGGCACCCCTTTTGACTTTCAAAGGTCCGAAATAATCGATGCCCGTTGAGTTGAATGGTCGGGCTTGATTGACGCGTTGAGCTGGTAGATCAGGTGCCTCTGGGTATGAGTATGGTTTTGCTCTTTCTTTTCGACATTTGAGACATCCATGACGTGGCGAATTCAGAACTTGTTGAATTGTCTTTCTGCCGCGCGGAATCCAGAATTTCTCTCGAATTTGAGACAGAAGAATTCTCGGGCCGCAATGCTTGTGTTGTTGATCATAATGTCGAATGATCAGTTTGGTGATCCAGCCGTCGGGTGGCAGGAAAATGGGGTGCTTGTTGTCGAAACTGAGACTTTCTGCGTTGTCAAGTCTTCCTCCGCATCTCCACAGTCTTCCAACTTTGAAGAGCCGAAGATCTCGAATTTGATCTTCGGTTGGCGGATAAGTTGATTGAGTTTCTGTCAATATCCATTCTTCGGCAAGTTGCAGTTCGTGTGCTTTCAATGGTCCATTGATTTGAATGTTTTGAGGAAGCTGTTTGTTCCTTCTTTTTGCTCTCAGCAGTCGCAGGATGAATCGATTAGCGTATGCTGCTGTGGCTCTGAGTCGGTTCCAATTCGAAAATCGTTCAAATTGAATTGTTGGCTTGAATTTCTGCTTTTCTTGAACTGCGCAGCTGATTTCAACGATCGGCACTTCTTCGTAAGCTTTGATTTCTTCGCCGGGTTGATAAATGACATTTGACTCAGGCCATTGATCAGATTTGGACAACCAAATCGGTCCAAATCTCCAAAGAAGCGATGCTTGAATGCTGCGAGGGTCGATCCCTCTTGAGGCTAAGTCTGCCGGGTTTGAGTCTGTTCTGACGTGTCGAACTTGAAAATTTGCAGCCCTTATTTTGTTGAGTCGATTGGTCACGAATCGATCGGATTTTCTGCCGTCTTTGAGGCGTTCGACCGAACATTGGCTGTCGGTCCAAAGAATGACTTGCTTGTCATCGAAATTGAGTTGCTGTTGAATGAAGTTGACTGCTTTAACTCCGAGCGTGAGTGCCTGCAGTTCCAGTTTGGGAATTGTTGAATCGTGGGCGACCAATTTTAGCGGCTTGACCAGGCTCTTAGCGAAGATCAAGTTGCATTCGGATTTTGCGTATGTCGTGTCTGCTTTCTGATAAATGGCAATTCCCAAGCCATAGTTGCTAGCGTCGCAAAAGCAATGAAATTCGTCCTTCGTTGTGGACGGAATGAATCGCGGAAATTCGACATTGATTGGTGTGCCACTGTGCGACCAAGTTTCTACGATTTTGAGCCACGTTTTGACGAGATGGCTCGACAATGGTTCGTCCCATTTGCTATTGGCATTTTGCACTTCTTGAAGGAAAAGTTTGGCTGACAACAATGCTGGTGACATCAATCCAAGCGGGTCGTACACTTTGGCAATGTGTGATAGAATTGTGCGCTTGGTGATTGTTCCCTCGAAAATTGGCAATTTGAATGCGATACGATTGTGTTTCGGCTTCCAAGCGATTCCAAGAACTTTTGTCTCTTCCAATTCTTTGGCCAAGTCTTCGGCTGGCAATTGTTTGAGCCCTTCAATGTCGGTGCCGTAAAATTCTCGGATTATCATGCCGGCTGCTTTGAAGATTGATTTGGCTTCGTTGACCACTGATTTGAGTTGTTCGTCGGCTTTCATTTCGATTAGAATATTATCGACGTAAAGATTCTCGTCAATGCGTTTTGCCAAGTCGTTGTCGAAAAGTGAAAGGTGTTCACGGATCGTGGCATTAAGCAGAAAAGGCGAAACGGTCAATCCGAAGCTTACACGACTAAAACGAAAGACCAAAATGTCTTCTCGTTTTAGAGGGTTTAATTCGGCCTCTTTCGGATTTGACAGCCAAAGGAACCGAGTTGCGTCTCGGTCCTGCTCGCGGACGCCAAGTTGCAAGAAGGCTTTTTCGATATCGGCCAAAAGCACGCGTTCCATTCGGCGGAAGCGTAAAAGGATGCCAGTCAGGTCCTTGAGTAGTAGCGGACCAGTGTAGAGGCATTCGTTGAGCGATGGGGCGGATGGATTGCTTTTTGGTTTGGCGGAAGCATCCATAACAATTCGCAACTTTGTTGTTGCTTTGTCGGCTCGAATGACGGCTCGGTGTGGTAGGTAATGAACCGGGCCAATTGATTGATCGGGCATTTCGACGAGTTCGATGACGGATTTTTGGAGTTGATCGTCGAGAATGGCCTGATATTCGTTGATCAGATTGAGTGAACGAAGTTTGTTGATCAGTCCGATCAGTCGGGCTTTTGCTTGATGATAATTGGTAGGAAGAGTTCCGACTTTGTCGTTCCAAGGCAGAGCAATTTGGTAACGATTGTTGATGAACGTGAGATTCTTTTTGAAGTTGACCATAACTTCATCTCGATCGATCGGCGTTGAGGAGTCATCCATTCCAATCAAATGGAGACCAAAAAAGCTGTTGAGTTGATCGTCTCGTTTCAGATCATCCTCGGATGTGAAGATGTTGTCTTCGATTTCGATTGATTGAGTTGTCGATGCTTGGGCCATTTGGTTGTCTTGGACTGCGAGGACGAATGTGACATTTGATGCTTGCCCCATTTCCATTCGTCCCGTTCCGCTTAGTATTTTGCCCATTTTTGATCGGCAAAGTGTAAATCCGCTCGGCAATCGTTCGATGAATTGGACTTGCAATTCGTGCCAGACATCGATGCCAAGCAAAATGTCGGGCTGCTTCATCTCGTGTGGTGGCGTAAGCTTTCGTTGCTTGAGTTGATCGCGATCCAATTCGGACAATTGGATCATTGGCATTTCATTCACCAAGAATTGAAGTGCATTGAGGTTGAAGATGAGTCTTTCTCCATTGATGCACAGAAATCCCAATTTGACCATGTCACTGATGTATTTCTTTGGCATGCGCTCACCAAAGCTGGTCAAAAGGCATTCTTCGGTGTTGACGATCGGAAGATCAAGCCGTTGTGCCGTATGATTGGACACAAATGATCGATGACTGCCAGGGTCGATGAAAATTGAGGCGATCATGCTGAGGTGCGGTTGTGCCGGATTGAAAATGGTTGCCGTCGTTGTCATGAGTAAGGCGCGAGTGTCAGTTGCATTGACGGCGTTGCACATTGGTTGGGTTTGGATTGCAGCATTTTCGATTGGTTGCGGGCTTGGTATTGACAAATGTGGCATGATTGTTGCCGCTGCGATTTGGTTCTGCGCATTAATGTTGCGGCAAAGTGCTGTTGGATGAAGTTGTCCGCATTTGAAACATTTTCTCGGTTTTGGACAGTCAAATGTACGATGTGCGAAAAGGCATTTGAAGCATAAGCCTTTTGATTTGACAATTTCAACTCGTTGTTGAATTGTGCTGAATTTTCGGCAATCGGAATTCCAATGGTTGCCGTTGCAAAATACACATGGCCTTGGTGGATTTGCATTTGATTGACTGTTGCCACTTGTTTGCGGTTGTGACGGCCTGTTGAATTGATTGGGTTTGGCCGGGTTGTGTTGCGTGCGTTGTGCGAATTGAGTTGGTTTTGGTCCATTGTGTGCGATTTTGGGCGCCAATTGTTTATTGCTGAATCGCCTTTGATTTTCGTCCACGGCGGACGCAATGAATGATCGTTCTCGAAATTGATTGAACGGTGCGCGATCCCGGAATCTCGGTCCGGCAATAAATGGTTTTGTTGGTCGTTGCTGCTGATGGTGACCATATTCGGTCATGACTTCTTGAATTTGAGTCTCTTTGCGGACTGCTTCGTTGAGAATGTTGCGGAACTTCGATGTGTTCCAATGATCGGGATCTTCTCCCTTTTTGTTGAGGATTGTGCGCAGAAATGGCGGCGTCAGCTTCTTTTCAAGCATGAGATATGTTGGCGGTCCTTCGATGTCTGCTCCTGCGTTGAGCAATTCCCGCGTAAGTCGTTCGAGTTGCAGCAAAAACTCTTTTGTGTCGCGCAATGTTTTGCATGTTCGGAGGTTGGCCAATTCGAAATGCAGCGATCTGATGTGTTCGTCATGCGCTCCATAGGTGTCTTTCAGTAATTGGAGTACCACATCATAGTTTGCGTCTTCAAGACGAAAGCCAGCGACGAGTTCACGTGCTTCGCCAGTCAACAAATTGCGTAAAATGTTGAACTTTTCGGCCTTGCTCAATGAATGTGATCCGGTTGCAGATTTGAATGATTCGTAAAATTCCGGCCATTGCCGTTTGCTGCCGCTGAATCTCTCGAGTTGCACGGGTTGAATTTGGAAAAATGATGATGGGCGTGATGGCGGAATCGTTCTGCCTTGAGTTGCGGGTGCTGCTTGTGCTTGTGCAGCTTGAGTTGCTCGTTCTTCCATGTCGTATTTGTTGCGGAAGAGTTTTGCATGAATTGACAACGTGCCATTCAAATCACGAAGATCCCGGAGTTTGCTTGATGCATCATCGACTTTGTCTGTGATCTTCTCCTTTTTGTTGTAGGCGTTGAATTCGGTTTCGCCTGTTTCTCGTTCTGTTGCTGGCAATTTGCGGAGAAGATCAGTCCACGAAGAAAGTGATTCGCGAATGTCATCCAAAAAGATTTCCAATGTTTTTGCTTCTTTTTGAACTTTCTCAAGTTGCGCTTCGAAATTGAGTGCATTTTCAAAGTTGCTTGCGGTTGGATCAGTTGCGATTGTCAGTGCAGCAGCGGTTCGGACATGGCTGATCACTTTGAGTGCGGCTCCCAATTTTTGTTGGATTGGAGAGGCCATGATTTGTCAATTGCTTGTTAAATTGCTTGAGTTGCTTGTGATTGGTTGTGCCGCGATTGAATTGACAGATTGAATTGTTCACAACAGCAAATTGACAGTCTCACTTTTGATTGTGTGAGTTTGGCACGAGGGGCAAATGCACGGATTAGACCCCTATGGGTTTATAGTTCCGACCTTGAAGTCTGATACTACAAAACCTTGTCAGAAACTAAGTTTGAGCCTTGAAACCCAATACTTTGATTCCGTTACCCAAATTTAGTCAAGACCTGGAAGCCTGTGGCTAAAAATGAATGATCGATCGAGAATAAAGCTAAGACCTTGAAGTCTCAAACTCAATTCTTTGAAATTCCACTTTTCGACCCTTTCCCTTTATTTCTAAAAGTATTGGCCTAGAAACCAGATACTCAAAGAAATTGTGTGGATTTTCGTAATCCACCTGTTGATGAGATGAGTACCGGCACAATTGATTGAGTGCGCGGCGATTGGATTGCTGAACGGGCTTGAGTGCACTGTGTCCAGGTGATCAGGTTTGCGTTGAACGGGCTCGGTGCTCTGCGTTCACTTGATCAATTGATGATGATGATGATGAAGACGACGATGATGATGATGATAATGATCAGTCGGTGATCAGTTGAATTGCGCACGTCGTCGGGTCACGTCGGGGTCACCAAAAAGTTTGTTGGGACGCGGTGTGGGCGTTCCAAGTCCACTTTTACTTCGAACACGCTAGTCCAAAGTTTGTTTGTGGGGTCGGGGTCGGCGAGTGGTCGATAGGCAAAATGTGCCCAAATTCAAAAGCGAATAAAAACAACAAATTTATCCAGATCTCAAACTTGGGTAATTAAACCGCGCTCATATAAATGAGCGCAAAATGAATGAATGGGGGGAAAATTGTACAATTTACAATTTTACACAAAATGATCGAATTGAATTGGGGGGAGAAGGGAAGACAAATGGTGGTGTGATTTTGCCTCCCCATAAAATTGTGTTGATAAGGTGGGATGATTGGCAGGGGTTTAAATATCGTTGAATTGATGTTGGGCGATAATGAAATGCATGTGAATGGGATTTGACGGGCATAATCGGGAGGGCATTTCGACGTGGAACTATACGATTTTACAGAAATGTGCAGAATTGGGGCGAAGAAATGAGTGGGAGGCCCACTTTGGCATTAACACAATGATGATGATGGGCAAAAATGGGGGGAAGATGCGTAGGAGGCCCACATTTGGCGAAACCACAATGATAATGACGAGGGAAAAATAGGGCGAATGAATGAGGGTCATGAGAAAGGCAATCAATTATTTGATTGGCTGAGAATTGGGGAAATGATGGAAAATTTATGCCCAATTCGAACAGCCCGTAGAAGGCCCCCCTCTAATTTAAGGCCCCTTTTTGGAGGGGTTGAAAAATAGAAGGCCCGGGCCTTCAAATACAGGAAATACGGTACTACAAAAATCCTCAATTTTCTGCTCTATTTAATAAATTTTATCTCATGTGTTTATCACTTTTTTGAAAAAAGTTATAAAAATAAAAGTGATTTGGTGATTCGGGACCATACGGGGTGGGGTGCACATGGTTTTTGAGTGGAACAATTTTTTCTTCTAAAATTCAGTTAAACGCAGTTTTTAGGAGTAATTTAGGCCGCTGAACCCGAATATGCAATCAAATTTGTGTTATGACATCGTTAAGGCCTCAGAATCCCTGCGTATAGGGCAGAATCCCATCTCCCTAAGCACTCTTATGGGGATGGCTACCATGCACACTCTCATGTGGATAGTTCCCATCCCCCTAACCACTCGTATGTGGATGGATCCCATCCCCCTAAGCACTCTTATGGGGATGGCAATCATTCACACTCTCATGTGGATAGTTCCCATCCCCCTACCAACTCGCATGTGGATGGGTCCCATCCCCCTAAGCACTCTTATGGGGATGACAATCATGCACACTCTCATGTGGATAGTTCCCATCCCCCTAACCACTCGTATGTGGATGGATCCCATCCCCCTAAGCACTCTTATGGGGATGGCAATCATTCACACTCTCATGTTGATAGTTCACATCCCCCTAACCACTCGCATGTGGATGGATCCCATCCCCCTAAGCACTCTTATGGGGATGGCAATCATTCACACTCTCATGTTGATAGTTCACATCCCCCTAACCACTCGCATGTGGATGGATCCCATCCCCCTGTAAGGAAGAAGCTGGCTGGGCGGTTAAAACGCGGAAAGCGGGGGTTGATAAGATCCATAAAAGAAAGGGCGGATGTGCCTCGATAGCTTAAAGGTAGAGCTTGCACACGGAAAGGGTGCATGAGTGGGTTCGATTCCCACCCGAGTTTTAGCATTTTGCCCATTTCTTATTTTTACGATAGTGGAAATTTGTTTCCCTTTAAATCTTATATAACAAATGAATTGAGCTATCCACCAAGCGTTAAAGAACATTATCAGGTATTTAAATCTTTGGAAAAATAATTTAAATTTATGTACTGTGAATAAATTATCCATATAATTGAATAATAAATATGTATGAAAAAGCATATAAATTGTAATTAAATTTTCAAGACCAACGAGAGAAAAATAAATGAGAAAAATATAATAATAATTAGTAAATTTTTGCATGCATATTATGCTTAAAAATAAAAAAATAATTCATCAATTCAACAAAATATTATTGTTGAATTACTGAAGAAAACTCTAAATTTGTATTTTCAAAATAATGCATTCTTTCAAAATTATTTAATAATACATTAATCTTTTAAACTTTAATTTATTGAAACTAGAAAAGATATGATAGTGCTTTTAATAGGATTTAAAAAAAGAATATAATTTATTACATAATTTATAAGGTACTATAATGATAATAGAGAAATTATAATTTACATATAACTAAAAGTGATAAAAAATTTAAAACAATGAGTCTGTTGGCGACTTGATTAAATTACGAAAATAAAGAACATTCATTCAATGTAAATATTAAAATATAAGATTTTGTGTTCAAATAAATAAAATGATTCAAAGGAATGTAAATACGAAGTATTAATTTGATTAACACAGAAAATTTTTATTAAGAAAGTGTTTCTTTTTTAAATATTATATCAAAATTATTTTACCAGAAATCAATGAATTTTTTGAATTTTTAACCATAAATATAGAATTCTTAGAGCTATCGAATATAAATTTATTTTGACATAAATCATTTTAATGACGTTAAATTTAAAATGTTTATAATTATATTTGTATGAACATGGTAAAAAACATAGCTGAAATTAATAGAAGGCGCTATAATTTATTAATAAGTTGTTTACAATATTTATTAAAATACTAAGTTAAATTAAAATAAAATTTTCATAGTATAAAAATATAAAAAGATAAATCTTTTTATAACTTTGAGAAATTAAATAATAAAAAGATGTTCTATGTTTTAAAATATGTGCTGTACTAAAAACACTGTTTCCTTTCTGTTGTCAACATGAACTCTTTAAACGCTATTGGAAAATCGAATCGAGTTTAGTATAATCCATTTGCTTTTATTAAAAATAATTTTTGACAAAATTCAAATTTTATACACACACTTCAGTTTTTCAAATACATTCCGTCAAACTTTTCTAAAAAACATTTTAGTAATTTGTGCAATATATAAATTTGCCTAAAAAGGAAATTTCGACTTTTGATCGAAATCGGGCCCGGGTTTCGGAGTTAATATATTTAATTATAATTTTACTTCATTATTTTATTCGAATTTTTCTTAATCATAATTTTTTTATAGGTTAATTTTAAACCTTTCTTATTAAGATAATTTATTTTTTCGTTTTTTTCTTGTTAATAAGACTTTTTACTGAATGTATATCGATAAAAATATAATCAAAATTTACCTTGTTAAACATATATTTACTATTACAAACATTGAAATAATTTTTTTACAATTCTTATTGATTGTTATCAGTTACATTCATTTAGATTTTAAATTGAAAGTCGGATTTGTTTGATTTTTCAAGTTCTTTTTAATTCTTAAGAATATATTTCAAAATTAGAATTCATATTTCTCTTTGAAAAAATTTATTAGGAATATATTATCATTATTTAATTGACTTTGTTCGTTTTGGTATACCGTCTTCTTCAAAGCATAATCAAATTGGGCAGAACAAAAGTTACAAAAACTTTTGAAAACCATTTATTTAAAAACTACTGAAATTAAATTATTATTTATATTTTTATATGAGTTTTCACTTTTTATTCAAAAATAATTTGTTACTCCGTTAAAACTTATTTTTTAATAAATTATTAATTTTCATTATTAAAATAATTTTTTAATATAATGTTTGTCTTTTGTGATGCTTTACATGGCATCATAAGTTGTCCCACGTTCTCAGTATGATCGCATAAAACAGATATTTATTTATCTCCACTACTGTATTCCGTTAAATAATTTTATTTTTTTTGAATTATATATGTTTTTACATTTATCGTTTTTAATAAGAACATTATCATATCGTTTTTAATTAATAGATACCGGGCAAGAGGCACGGTTCGTAAAAAGTGAAATGAAATGGAAAAGAAAAAGGAAAGGTAAAGGGAAAGGAAAGGAAAGGAAAAAGGAAAGGAAAAAGAAAAGGAAAGGGATAGGGAAAGTACCAGAATTATCAGAATAATTCTGACGGTTACCAGAATTTATCAGAACTATTCTGACGTTTACCTGAATTTTCAGAACCATTCTGACGTTTCTCATCCCGTAAAAGAAAAATACTACAAAAATCCGCAATTTTTTGCTCTATTATCTAAATTTTATTTGGAATCTTTATCACCTTTTTACGAAAATTAAAACCGATTCTGGGATTCAGAACCAAAGGGGGGTGAGCAGTATTTTTTTTTTAGCAAATATTTTTCAAAAAATATTCATACGTATATTTTAGGGCGCTGATCACGAATATGAGATAAAATATCAGTTAAGGCTTCGTTAAGGGCATTTAATATTTAATATATTATTTTTTTATTATGGGTGTTTTCCTGGGGATGGGGCTGCGGCTCCCCCACCCCCCCCCCCGCTCCCCGGGTCCACGGGTGTGCCGCCCGTACGGCTCATGAACAGCAGTATCACTTGATATTGACTCGGCGTACTCGCTCGTCGCTCCGCTCCTCGCTCACACGCCTCGGAGTGCATGCGCTTCGCGCCTGCCCCTTGTCGTGCACAATGAGGACCCATAACTCTGACGCGCCGCAACCGCCGACTTTCAAATAAATTTTATAAATATGCTCCGGACCTCTGCTTTCTGAAACTGCAATGCGAACTGGTGCACCACAAATTTGACCGGGCCAAAACGTGACCAGAACGTTTTGACAATTTTCAGAACAAAATGGGGCATTTCGTTTTTAATTCATAACTTAAATATAAATTAGCATTTTAATATAAACTTTTTTTTGCCAGACTCCCATTTCCATGTGGAATAACATAAAATTTATTGCAAAGTGCTAGCGCTGCGCGTTTTCAAGTTACAAACACTAATTCAAACATTTCGATTTTTCACGTTCTGATTTTCAGAAATTTTTTTGTAAAAGGCTGCCGCCCATAGTTACAGTGATGTACCTTTTTTTAAAAGGCGTCCCTTGTCATGTAGAATAGTGCGCCTTACAGGCGCATGTATGCGCGAACAATGCTAAGGGGAGAAAACGTGACCAGAATTTTTTGCCGATTTTTCACGAAAAATGGGGTGTTTGGTTTTAAATTTATAACTGATCTTTATTTTGACATTTTTATATACATTTTTTTTCGCCAGACTTCCAATCCCATGAGAAATAACTTAAAATTATTCTGATAGACAATACTTAAAGCTATTGAAAGATAACAAGAATAATTGATTTGATTGAATTTAAACCATGTTATCAATTTGTATATCTTACATTTTTTGTTTTCCTACCCCTTGGCGGATTTAAGAAATGCCCTGGCGGGTTTAAGAAACGACCCAGCACGTTTTTAGACTATCTTTTTTTAAAAAGATTTATCTCACTTTTTAATTGTTTCTCCAGCAATTATAAAATGCAGCACTCATATTAGTAATTTCCCGTTAATTGACTTCATTTCCAAATTAAAAGATTAAAATCTATTATTCAATTTAAATATATTTAATAAATTACCATTTAAAATTAGGTATATTCTTAATGTTCTTTTCTTCAGACTATGATCATTGATAAAATTCTTATAAATTAATTTAACACAATTTCGTTAGATTGTTGATATGTTTTCTCTTAATAGACTTTAATATAGAATATACAGTAAAATAAAAGATTTTTTAAATTAAATTATTATAAAAAGGTAATTTATATCTGATTTATGATTTATTTTTCGAGAAAAATTTTTTCGTTATATCTTGAAAAATTATTGCCATGAGCCTTTTATTGTGCAATCGTGCCTGTTGATGGTTTATTTGTTCGTTGCGGATTTTCGAGTTATTAATATTTATAAAGTTTCTTTTTGTTATATTAGTAAAAAGTATTTCAACATATTTACTTCATCCGCAGGCAAGCCCAACTCCATTTTGTTTATAATTATTTAAATTTTTATTTTTTAAGGAGTCCATTCATGTCTTTGTTTAATTTACTTTATTTTTAATTACAATTATTTTATATTTAAGTAAAGTAAATTTTTTATTTGCTGATTGTTGTGCTGTTCATTATTGTTTATTTAATTTTTATTTCAATTTGAATAATTTTCTTGCGAAATTTCTTTTTTATTAAAACTAATATCCAAAATGATCATCATTATCTTGTGCAATCATTAAAATATAATTTTTTTTTCTTATTATTAAAACCAAAAACTAACGAATATAAAAGAATTAATAATTCATAATTTAAAAAAATGCTTATTTAATTATATTGATTTTATTAAAAAATTGAAATTCTTTTGTAATTCAAATGTTCAATAATAATTAGTATTTATTTGTATTGTTTATATTTAATTATTTACCATTACCAATAAATAAACTATTGTATTAAAAAAATTAAAAAATTAATCCTTTAAAATTATGAAAACTTTGTTACAATAAAGCATAAACAACTGAAAATTTTAAATAAATATCAAATATTGTTCGTCATTCTCTTGTGCAATCATTAAAAATAAATTTTACTATATTTAATTTCACTTAATTATCTATATATTAGAGATCGGTATTTTCCAAAACACATTTTTTTCTGCGTTCAAAACGTTAATTAAAAAGTTTTATTGGATAAATATTTAACAATTTATTGGTTTATAATTATTGGCAATAAACAATAATTTCTCGACATTGACTAAATAAAAATAACTAATTATCTTTAATTGATTAATTAGCAATATAACACATTCGTAAAAAAGGATGTCCAAGAAACAAGGGAATTATAGATAATGTTAGAATGAAACCTATTTGATTGAAATAGAATTTAAAGTTCAAAAAATAATTTCAATAAGAAATGATTGGTAAAATTTAAAATAACATTGAATGAGAATGATATCAAAAATTTAATAATGTTAAATAGTTCATCACCTCAGAATTTATTTGAAAGCATTCAATTAGCATGAGACAAAAAAATCTGAAGTTAAGTTTAAAATACATCTATTAAAAAATTTAATTAGTTTTATAAAAATAATTTAAAAAGAAATAAAGCACAAAAAATATAAAAACAGAAAAATATGAAAAAGTTTAATTTTAAGAAATAAATTTTTAAATCGAGATGATAAAAATAATATTCAACCTAAAACAATTACTTTAATATTATATAGTTAGTTATGAAACTAAATTATAATAAATAAAAGCAAAATAATTTTCTGAAAGCTATTTACAAATAAAGTATATGTATTTACATTCAAAGTACATTCCAATTAAAAAGTTAAGAAAGGATTTATAGTTTTTATTAAAATTTAATAATTAAAACAATCTGATTCAGAGACACAGCTGTTGCCCAAAATGTAATTACAAAAGCTTTTTGTACTAATATTAAGACTTAATAAAGTTTAATGAATTTTGAAAAAGCATCGCAGTATGAAAGACATCTTCTGAAGAATAAATAAAATACGACTATGGATACAATATACATATTCATGATAAATAATTTTTCTATTTTGCAAAAATTCAAAATTTTAAAACATCACGGGAAAGCATTAATAAGTTAGATTAAATTAAGAAATAATGTAAATAAAATTAAAATTACTGAATTCTTTATTTTAATTACATAAATAGCCCATAATTTAATTAAATTACATTAAATATAACGTTTAGCTTATTATTTTAAATCTTTTAAAATATTTTTGTATAAATTTAACAAAAAATAATATTTAATGAAATATTGTTAAGAAATGTAGATTACTTGTTTTAAATTTATAAGGGAATGTCGAATCTATAAAGCCAAACAAAGAGAGACCGTGATCAATTTTAATAAATAAATTTATTGAAAACAAAAATATTGTTTTATTATAATTTAAATAAAAAATTCAAAAATAAAAAATTGTTATGCTACTGATTATATTAAATTTTAATTTCTTATTATCGTTACAAAGAATTTGCTTCTCTTCTCGTTACGACAACCATTTCGAAACATGAAGATTTTAAATACATGCTCAAATATTAATCAAATTATATTATATTTTTTTAGAGATTAATAAAAAAAATATAATAATCTTTTTTTCTAAAAATTGCAAATGCAAGCAAAAAATAATTTTTAAAAATCGATTGCAATATCAGCAAGCAAAAATCAATACATATTAATAAAATGATTTATTGAAAACTGATTATTTTGTTTTAATTTATGTAGTAATGCTGTATTATAAGATTCATATTTACCAAAAATTAAATGCAAAAAATTATATCTTAAAAGTCAGGGAAAAAATTAAACATTATTAAAAAACACAATTGAGAGTGGGTGAATATCTGAAAAAAACCACAACGTCAAGAATTAATTTGCTTTAAATATATATTTATAAAACCAAAATCCGCAATGCGACAATAATTCATCTTCAGGTAGAGGTGCATTAAATTGTAATAAGATTAAACATTATCAATTCATATAAATGAATAAATCCCCTTTAAAATATTTATTGAATTTATATAAGGCAATTCATACTTAATTACAGCAAAAGAAAAACCTTATAAAAAACATAAAGCTAAAGATTGAGAAAATTCAGAAATAAAAAATATTTTTTAAATCAATTTTTTAAAGTTTTTAATTGATTTTAAAAAAAGTGATATATTTGTCATCATAATTAAACAATGTAAAAACTCATTAATATCTTCATATCGCAATAACTGGTCATTTTTTGTAAAAATCTTTAACAAATTACCAATCAATTTTTTTTCAGCGCGCCTACATTTTTGATATTTTTTAAAATACCCACAAGACACCGAATATAAAAGCTTATTTTTCTTTACAAAAATAAAAATAAGAAGACTTAGATTAACCTAACAAAATTAGTGAGGAATAAGTAAAAATCAACAAAACGAAAAAATCTAAATCTTGCATAAATGCATGCAAAAAAGACAAATAAAGAGTTTATAACGAATTAATCTTGCTAAAAACTATAGTGCTAAAAATTAACAATTATTCAGATGATCGGAGAACAATGTCAAAAAAAGAGCGAGCATTAAATGTTATCTCATTAAAATACGCATAAAATAATTTAAATAAACTTATAGAAATGATAAATATCACATAAATGTTAATTGCTATTAAATTGAAAAAATCAAACTATACAAAAAATAGTTTTATTTTTATAAATTATGTAAAATTAAAAAATTTTATATTCAACCGCTTATTAGTTATTTGATTTTCAGAAAAAATATAAATTATTTTTATGATTGTATTATTTAAAAAGATTTTGAGTTTTTTTTTATTTTAAGCAAATATTCTAGGATAACTTTTTTTTTCTTTTAAATAATTTGAATAAAATTTTTCAATATTATTTCCGTATTTTTAATAGTATTTCATCAAATGAATGTTAATTTAATTTATTTAATATTGAATGAGTCTTTTATACCGAGATAAGTTTTTCTGTTTTTTCATTAACACTTCTTTCTAATAATTTTTAAACCTTTCTTTAATAATCAATTAATTATACAATTGCTGTCTATCTTAAAAAAGGGTGAAATTTTTTTATTAGCTTTGAAAATATTTAATAATATAATTCATTGCATGAACATGAATGCCTTAATTGGCGATATAATTAATTTTTTAATAAGTTTTGCTTAAATTTATTGTAAAAGCGGAAAATAAAAAAACATGATACTATTCTTTGAAATTTCTAGTTTAAAAAATATTAACGCGTAACAATGATCGGGCCTTGATTAGGTAAAGACAATGTCAGTGAGTTTACAGCAGGATTACATATGCGCCATAATATTTTAATCCATTTAATTCTTTCCGCTTTATTATGCAAATTAATAATTTAATGAACATACATAAAATTCGATTTTGATTTCTTTTGGCAATAACTTTACCTTTTTGAAAAACAAAAAAAAGTTTTAAATTCTGACGGGTAATAGAAAACACTTAAAGCTATCAATCCAAATGATTTTCAAAAAAATAAAAATTTAGTTATACTTGAGAAAGTTCTATCTATATATATATATATATATAAATCAATTTTAAACAATTAACAAAAACTTTTTGTACACATTTCTTATGAATAATTTAACTAATTAAATGGTTTTAATTTCTATTCCCTTCACTTGACACCAGAATCAAAACGCAGTTTCACTGTTGTTAATTATTTTGGATTTATCTTTTGTTACAATGAATTTGTAATTATTTTTCATGATTATTTCTCCATCATGTTGTTGAGTTCCGTGAGAAGTTTTATTTATATTAATTTACAAGGCTTCATTAAAATAATTATTCGTAGTCTTGTTGATACCGATATAAAATAAGCATAATGATTAGTTTCATTAAATTATATTCTTTCACTTTATATTATTTTTCAAAAATTATTTCTTTTAATTGCTTTTTTTTCCTCAAAATGTTAGTCATTCTTTAACACGGCATGCTTTAAAGTTGTTTTTCCTTCAAGTTATTTTTTGTTTTATTTTGTTTTTATCAGATTTTAGAATTTATTTATAAATTATGTTTAATTTTATGTACTTAATATTTATAAAATTTAAATATATGCTAAGATTAAATTAGTTTTTTATATTTGCTAAATTCCTTTAATCACCATT
Organism: Heterodera glycines; assembly: GCA_004148225.2. NCBI lineage: Eukaryota > Metazoa > Nematoda > Chromadorea > Rhabditida > Heteroderidae > Heterodera > Heterodera glycines. The sequence goes on from CP049708.1 coordinate 607,613, forward strand.
TATTATTCTCGAAATTATACCATTTCAAATTTTTCAATTTATATGATTCTTTTTTATTTTAATATATTAATATTTTCAAAATTATTATGTTACGTTTATTTGGTGTTCTAAATTTTATCTCTCGAGACGCAAACTTCGTTCATGTTAGCTTACATCAATCGGGCATTTTTTGAGTAACATTAACTTCAGTGCGTCTTTTTTTATCTTTTTTAAAATTTATGCATATTGCAGTAATTAATATTTGAATTTTTTCTTTAGAGATTAATAATTTATTTAAATAGCTGTTTAAAAATTGAAACAAAAAATATATCACAGATAAAGGGACCGAAACATATCATAATTATAAATAACTAAACCAAAATTAATTTATTTTGCCAAATGGATAATTATTAAAGATGTTTTATGAGTTAAATTAATTTTATTGACTTTATGATCATGACAAATAAGCTCACTATTCAATTAAAAATTATCTTAAAGAAAAAAATATTTTGTCAATTTTGTTTCGATTCTATAAAATTATCTTTATATCTTACTTTTTTTGTATTTAATTTATTTTCGTGTTAGCTTTTCTGAATAATGCTGATAAGAGGACAAAAATTGATGGAAAATAAATCGTTTTATGTATTAATTTTGTTTTTGTTTAATAAATTTTTTACAATTTATTATTGTCAATTTTTTATTTTTACATTAATTTAAAAGTTTTTATATGATACACATTTCTCTTCCAGTAGATTAATATTCCTTTTTATCTAATTCTCGTCGGTCTTCATTTGTTTACTCAAAAAATTAGAGTGATTCAAAAAATTATGTTTAAAAACATAAGTCCAATTCATAATTCCTTTTATCTATTTCGATTATATTACCTTTTTAACACGTCAACAAATTAATATTTATAAAAATTTGTTTAAATACTTTTCTTAACTTTCAAATTTACAATATAATCAAAAGTAAATTATCACTGAGCAAAATAAAATTCAATCTTGATAAAATTTTAACATAGTTTATATGGAAAAAGGCTTATAAAAAAAGGATACAATTTATTATTAATTAGTTAAAATTTCATAAATCCCATTAGATTTATTTTTAGCTTCTTGAAGCGAAAGACATCAAGGATTTAATAATTTTTCTTACGAACTTTCTCCTCTTTAAAACAAATATTTTTTCATTTATGCATTTTTATTAATTTTTACATTAAGGCCATATATAATAATTAATTACAGTTTATCACTGGCCTTGACTCTCTCCTGTGCACAATTTTGATAGGATTTTTTCCAACGGCAAAAGGCAAAAAGATGTACAAGTGAATAATTTGAGAAGTGAAAAACAAATGCTGGGAAAAAAAATTGTATTTAAATTCAGCTCTGTTGACGGAAGCGGATAAGAAATTTTTAGATAAGGAAAATGTATGAGACTGAACAATCCTTGAGATAACCGATCGAGTACAAAAATTTTAAAATTGTAAAAAACGATCCTGAGTGAAAATTGGTCGGTTATTTTTCTAACATGAATCCAAAACTACAAATCTGATTCAAAAATTTCACCGAATTAAACAAAAGCTACAACTCAAAGTAAAAATAAAATAAACAAATATACTGATTTTCGAAGAACTAAGTTATAATTTCTTACGCTCAAATTAGTAAAAATATAAATAAATGTGATTTCTACCAAGGTAATCATGCTGGGGTCTGACGACTATCTCCTAATAATGAAAAAGTTGCAACTATAATACATAAGCTAATTTATTTATTCTAAAAGAAGCTAATTAATTATTCGGAAAAGTTCAAATGATAAAATACTTACGAAATAAAAATATTTCTTAATTTATTTAATTAATAACAAAATAAAAAAATGCATAAAATAATTTATGCTAAATATATAAGTTTAAAAATTAATATAAAAAATGTTAATTAAAAATATAAGTTTATTTTAACATTTAATTTTTGAAAAAAATTTTTTACTATATATAACAAAGAAAGATATTAAATTATATCGTATAACAACTTTATTGTGATTAAAAGTTCAAATACACCTTATATAAATTAAATAGTCCTATTTAATAAAGTTGAGTGTCTGTATCCGCCATGCTTTGAATTGGCGTGGCGTTTTGTTATTATTTTGCATTAAAAAATGATTTAAAAATGAAAATGTTTTTGTTTTGTTTTGCGTTAAAAAAGCATTTGAAAAATGAAAATGTTTGATTTTGATTTTTCAGTTTGTTTTGCAAAAAACATTCTTAGTCATTTATTCGCTTTTTTGTGTATGTTCAAATATAACGCCAAAATCGTCCTCAAAAGGCTAGGAAATTGTATTCCTAGTAATAATGCATCAAATCTGTTTTTAGGTTCTGACAGTATATTACTTATAAGGTTTTTTATTTGTTAGTCATAATTTTTGCATATATATTTGTTAAAAAATAACCAAATTTTAGCATTAATATCAGTAAATAGCTTAATTGTTCTCTATTGGCCTGTAAGAAAAAATTTGGTTACTTTTTAACTTTCATATTGATAGTTTTTTCAAAATCCGTCCAGTTATAATAAATGTAGTTGGTCGATTTACAAAAAATACAAAAATTACAGTAGTAATGTGTGACAAAGTCCATGCATATTTTTCTTACGTCTTTTGACATATTTTAAAATTTATTCTCATAATAATTCATGCATAACATTGGCGCAATCAGCCCGGCATTTTAATTCATACTAAATTATCGCCAGCTCAAGCCGAATCTTTTTAAATTTAATATATACGTTATATTGACAAGGAGTTTCGTTTCAAAAAACAAAAAAAACAAAATCTCCCGGCCGAAGGCCGGGAGCGCCCTGAAAGTAGTGGAAGGGTCTTACAACTTTTTGAGGAGAATCCGGGAAAACTATAGAAAAAAATTTAGCGCGGACGACTGAGTCCCAGGGACGGATTTCTCATTTTTTCGTGCGTTTGACGGCACATAACTTTTTTTCAGAAACTCGGATCAAAAAATTCCCGCTGTGAGGGCCCTAAGTTGAAATGTTGACTAAAAAATAAAAAAAATTCCAGACCTCTATCTCTAACCCCCTGGGCTGGGTGCTTCTAGAACTTTTCAGTACCAACTTTGTCCAGTTCAGTCCCGGGTGAATAACTCATTAGGGTTTGATCTGAGCGGGGGGTCGCCAGCGGGACTATTGTAGAGCTTGAAAAGCTCGATTTTTACAAATTTAAAAATTTCGAAAATTTTCAAAATTTTTCGAGCTAGGCCTAAAAAACTGTTTTCGGGTTTTTGAATTTTAGGATTTTTTAACGATTTTTCCGGGGAAAACGGAGACCACTTCCAAAACATCATTTTTTGAGCTCTATCGATTGGTGATATTTTTGAAAAAATTTCGATTTTTTCCCGGAAATAGAAAAAATTTTTGGCCTGAGCGGGACATTTCAGTCCCG
>CP049708.1:612026-632029 GCA_004148225.2 Heterodera glycines
TCGAATTCTGGCTCGGGCTTTCGAAATTATATAAATTAGTTTCGTGATCACGACCCCGAAAGCGCCTAGAATAGATTTTAAAATTAAAAAAATTTCAAAACGGTAATAAGCGGTGTCGTTATATAAAAACCATCAAAAAGGGCGTTATATAAAAAACCATCAAATGGAAATTTTCAACAAAAAACTGCCCATAACTTTTGTCAAAGTCAACCAAATTAAACATTCTTGATATCATTGGATAGCCCCAACATTTCTCTACAAGCTCATCTAAATTTCAAAAAATTTGGTCAAGCTTGAGAAAGTTATGGCCAAAAGTACGCAAGGTACCAAGTTTTCACACATTTTTGGCCATAACTTTTTTTTAAACTCATAAAAATTTTTGAAATTTTGCAGGCTAATAGAGGACACGTAGGGCTATCGAATAATAGCAAGAAAATAAAAAATCTAAGAAATTTAAAACGGACATTTTTTCATTAGACAAAAAAATTTTGATCATTAAAAATTCTGATCAAAACTTTCTCAGAACCAACAAAATTAATAAAGCTTGATTAGAAAGCACTACGTGTCCTCTATTAGCCTGCAAAATTTCAAAAATTTTATGAGTCAGGGGTTGGAAATGAGGCATGTGCAGGAAAGGTGCAGGAGCAGGGGTCTAGACCCCTGCCCCTGTAACCATATACTACTTTTATCTTTCCTTTTTCGGCAGTTTTTTTCCGGTGCCAATTTTCTCTCTTCCTTTTCCACTGTGTTTCTTCCGGTGCCCATTTTGTCTTTCCCCTTCCGGCTGTGTTTTTTTCGGTGCCAATTGTTTATTCAGATCGTTCGATTCGAGGAGAGAATTGGTAATGAAAGCCTGACGGCCGACGCCACACGGCTGCGAGTTGAGCAGTTAGTGGCGGAGGCAAAAGAAAGCGCCAGAGGTTTTATCCTGGCGCGGAAACCCCATTTTAAAAAGGTTTTTCATCTGGGAATTCCTAATTTTAAAAATTCTTTTAGCTGGCCTTTATGCTCTTCAAAAAGAGAGTATTGGAATTGGATGACGTGTTAGAGTAAGTTATTTATTGATAAAAATTAGACGTCTTAAAAGATCGATTTTTTGGCTATAAGCTGCCTTATGGTCAATATTTACAAGGGAATATCCGCAAAAGACGGACCCAATTGGGCTGCTCTTTTATGAGCAGCCGGGTGCCGATGAACCGCGGGACGAGGGAGAGGAGGACGAGGAGGAGGACGAGGACGAGGAACAAGACCAGACGAGTGCCGATGAACCGCGCGACGAGGGAACGGGGGACGAGGATGAGGACGAGGAACAAGACCAGACGAGTGCCGATGAACCGCGCGACGAGGGAACGGGGGACGAGGAGGAGGACGAGGACGAGGAACAAGACCAGCCGGGTGCCGATGAACCGAGGGACGAGGGAGAGGAGGACGAGGAGGAGGACGAGGACGAGGAACAAGACCAGACGAGTGCCGATGAACCGCGCGACGAGGGAACGGGGGACGAGGAGGAGGACGAGGACGAGGAACAAGACCAGACGAGTGCCGATGAACCGCGCGACGGTGTTAATTAAAAAACCATCTTATAAGAAACTTTTTAATTTTGATGGTTTTTTAAATAACGAAAGCCCATTATGACTGTTTTCATAACCTAGCAACATGACCCGGAAGGCCCCAATCGCTCAAAGAAAACGGCGTGCAGCCGAACAGTTCGACAGACAGTTGATCAGGGCGGCTGGTGGTGCGGATAATGAAGGCCGAACCTGTGCCCATGAATCAGGCTTCCTCATTTTCGACCCAAACAACCCAAATGATTTTATACAGGTTCCCTTTGAGTGTCTTTTTGAAATTTTTTTTCTATTTTTTCGAATTCTGGCTCGGGCTTTCGAAATTATATAAATTAGTTTCGTGATCACGACCCCGAAAGCGCCTAGAATAGATTTTAAAATTAAAAAAATTTCAAAACGGTAATAAGCGGTTGGGTTATCGAATTAAATCGGTGCTGAGTCGTTATATAAAAACCATCAAAAAGGGCGTTATATAAAAAACCATCAAATGGAAATTTTCAACAAAAAACTGCCCATAACTTTTGTCAAAGTCAACCAAATTAAACATTCTTGATATCATTGGATAGCCCCAACATTTCTCTACAAGCTCATCTAAATTTCAAAAAATTTGGTCAAGCTTGAGAAAGTTATGGCCAAAAGTACGCAAGGTACCAAGTTTTCACACATTTTTGGCCATAACTTTTTTTAAACTCATAAAATTTTTGAAATTTTGCAGGCTATAGAGGACACGTAGGGCTATCGAATAATAGCAAGAAAATAAAAAATCTAAGAAATTTAAAACGGACATTTTTTCATTAGACAAAAAAATTTTGATCATTAAAAATTCTGATCAAAACTTTCTCAGAACCAACAAAATTAATAAAGCTTGATTAGAAAGCACTACGTGTCCTCTATTAGCCTGCAAAATTTCAAAAATTTTATGAGTCAGGGGTTGGAAATGAGGCATGTGCAAGAAAGGTGCAGGAGCAGGGGTCTAGACCCCTGCCCCTGTAACCATATACTACTTTTATCTTTCCTTTTTCGGCAGTTTTTTTCCGGTGCCAATTTTCTCTCTTCCTTTTCCACTGTGTTTCTTCCGGTGCCCATTTTGTCTTTCCCCTTCCGGCTGTGTTTTTTTCGGTGCCAATTGTTTATTCAGATCGTTCGATTCGAGGAGAGAATTGGTAATGAAAGCCTGACGGCCGACGCCACACGGCTGCGAGTTGAGCAGTTAGTGGCGGAGGCAAAAGAAAGCGCCAGAGGTTTTATCCTGGCGCGGAAACCCCATTTTAAAAAGGTTTTTCATCTGGGAATTCCTAATTTTAAAAATTATTTTAGCTGGCCTTTATGCTCTTCAAAAAGAGAGTATTGGAATTGGATGACGTGTTAGAGTAAGTTATTTATTGATAAAAATTAGACGTCTTAAAAGATCGATTTTTTGGCTATAAGCTGCCTTATGGTCAATATTTACAAGGGAATATCCGCAAAAGACGGACCCAATTGGGCTGCTCTTTTATGAGCAGCCGGGTGCCGATGAACCGCGGGACGAGGGAGAGGAGGACGAGGAGGAGGACGAGGACGAGGAACAAGACCAGACGAGTGCCGATGAACCGCGCGACGAGGGAACGGGGGACGAGGACGAGGAACAAGACCAGACGAGTGCCGATGAACCGCGCGACGAGGGAACGGGGGACGAGGAGGAGGACGAGGACGAGGAACAAGACCAGCCGGGTGCCGATGAACCGAGGGACGAGGGAGAGGAGGACGAGGAGGAGGACGAGGACGAGGAACAAGACCAGACGAGTGCCGATGAACCGCGCGACGAGGGAACGGGGGACGAGGAGGAGGACGAGGACGAGGAACAAGACCAGACGAGTGCCGATGAACCGCGCGACGGTGTTAATTAAAAAACCATCTTATAAGAAACTTTTTAATTTTGATGGTTTTTTAAATAACGGAAGCCCATTATGACTGTTTTCATAACCTAGCAACATGACCCGGAAGGCCCGAATCGCTCAAAGAAAACGGCGTGCAGCCGAACAGTTCGACAGACAGTTGATCAGGGCGGCTGGTGGTGCGGATAATGAAGGCCGAACCTGTGCCCATGAATCAGGCTTCCTCATTTTCGACCCAAACAACCCAAATGATTTTATACAGGTTCCCTTTGAGTGTCTTTTTGAAATTTTTTTTCTATTTTTTCGAATTCTGGCTCGGGCTTTCGAAATTATATAAATTAGTTTCGTGATCACGACCCCGAAAGCGCCTAGAATAGATTTTAAAATTAAAAAAATTTCAAAACGGTAATAAGCGGTTGGGTTATCGAATTAAATCGGTGCTGAGTCGTTATATAAAAACCATCAAAAAGGGCGTTATATAAAAAACCATCAAATGGAAATTTTCAACAAAAAACTGCCCATAACTTTTGTCAAAGTCAACCAAATTAAACATTCTTGATATCATTGGATAGCCCCAACATTTCTCTACAAGCTCATCTAAATTTCAAAAAATTTGGTCAAGCTTGAGAAAGTTATGGCCAAAAGTACGCAAGGTACCAAGTTTTCACACATTTTTGGCCATAACTTTTTTTAAACTCATAAAATTTTTGAAATTTTGCAGGCTAATAGAGGACACGTAGGGCTATCGAATAATAGCAAGAAAATAAAAAATCTAAGAAATTTAAAACGGACATTTTTTCATTAGACAAAAAAATTTTGATCATTAAAAATTCTGATCAAAACTTTCTCAGAACCAACAAAATTAATAAAGCTTGATTAGAAAGCACTACGTGTCCTCTATTAGCCTGCAAAATTTCAAAAATTTTATGAGTCAGGGGTTGGAAATGAGGCATGTGCAAGAAAGGTGCAGGAGCAGGGGTCTAGACCCCTGCCCCTGTAACCATATACTACTTTTATCTTTCCTTTTTCGGCAGTTTTTTTCCGGTGCCAATTTTCTCTCTTCCTTTTCCACTGTGTTTCTTCCGGTGCCCATTTTGTCTTTCCCCTTCCGGCTGTGTTTTTTTCGGTGCCAATTGTTTATTCAGATCGTTCGATTCGAGGAGAGAATTGGTAATGAAAGCCTGACGGCCGACGCCACACGGCTGCGAGTTGAGCAGTTAGTGGCGGAGGCAAAAGAAAGCGCCAGAGGTTTTATCCTGGCGCGGAAACCCCATTTTAAAAAGGTTTTTCATCTGGGAATTCCTAATTTTAAAAATTATTTTGGCTGGCCTTTATGCTCTTCAAAAAGAGAGTATTGGAATTGGATGACGTGTTAGAGTAAGTTATTTATTGATAAAAATTAGACGTCTTAAAAGATCGATTTTTTGGCTATAAGCTGCCTTATGGTCAATATTTACAAGGGAATATCCGCAAAAGACGGACCCAATTGGGCTGCTCTTTTATGAGCAGCCGGGTGCCGATGAACCGCGGGACGAGGGAGAGGAGGACGAGGAGGAGGACGAGGACGAGGAACAAGACCAGACGAGTGCCGATGAACCGCGCGACGAGGGAACGGGGGACGAGGACGAGGACGAGGAACAAGACCAGACGAGTGCCGATGAACCGCGCGACGAGGGAACGGGGGACGAGGAGGAGGACGAGGACGAGGAACAAGACCAGCCGGGTGCCGATGAACCGAGGGACGAGGGAGAGGAGGACGAGGAGGAGGACGAGGACGAGGAACAAGACCAGACGAGTGCCGATGAACCGCGCGACGAGGGAACGGGGGACGAGGAGGAGGACGAGGACGAGGAACAAGACCAGACGAGTGCCGATGAACCGCGCGACGGTGTTAATTAAAAAACCATCTTATAAGAAACTTTTTAATTTTGATGGTTTTTTAAATAACGGAAGCCCATTATGACTGTTTTCATAACCTAGCAACATGACCCGGAAGGCCCGAATCGCTCAAAGAAAACGGCGTGCAGCCGAACAGTTCGACAGACAGTTGATCAGGGCGGCTGGTGGTGCGGATAATGAAGGCCGAACCTGTGCCCATGAATCAGGCTTCCTCATTTTCGACCCAAACAACCCAAATGATTTTATACAGGTTCCCTTTGAGTGTCTTTTTGAAATTTTTTTTCTATTTTTTCGAATTCTGGCTCGGGCTTTCGAAATTATATAAATTAGTTTCGTGATCACGACCCCGAAAGCGCCTAGAATAGATTTTAAAATTAAAAAAATTTCAAAACGGTAATAAGCGGTTGGGTTATCGAATTAAATCGGTGCTGAGTCGTTATATAAAAACCATCAAAAAGGGCGTTATATAAAAAACCATCAAATGGAAATTTTCAACAAAAAACTGCCCATAACTTTTGTCAAAGTCAACCAAATTAAACATTCTTGATATCATTGGATAGCCCCAACATTTCTCTACAAGCTCATCTAAATTTCAAAAAATTTGGTCAAGCTTGAGAAAGTTATGGCCAAAAGTACGCAAGGTACCAAGTTTTCACACATTTTTGGCCATAACTTTTTTTAAACTCATAAAATTTTTGAAATTTTGCAGGCTAATAGAGGACACGTAGGGCTATCGAATAATAGCAAGAAAATAAAAAATCTAAGAAATTTAAAACGGACATTTTTTCATTAGACAAAAAAATTTTGATCATTAAAAATTCTGATCAAAACTTTCTCAGAACCAACAAAATTAATAAAGCTTGATTAGAAAGCACTACGTGTCCTCTATTAGCCTGCAAAATTTCAAAAATTTTATGAGTCAGGGGTTGGAAATGAGGCATGTGCAGGAAAGGTGCAGGAGCAGGGGTCTAGACCCCTGCCCCTGTAACCATATACTACTTTTATCTTTCCTTTTTCGGCAGTTTTTTTCCGGTGCCAATTTTCTCTCTTCCTTTTCCACTGTGTTTCTTCCGGTGCCCATTTTGTCTTTCCCCCTCCGGCTGTGTTTTTTTCGGTGCCAATTGTTTATTCAGATCGTTCGATTCGAGGAGAGAATTGGTAATGAAAGCCTGACGGCCGACGCCACACGGCTGCGAGTTGAGCAGTTAGTGGCGGAGGCAAAAGAAAGCGCCAGAGGTTTTATCCTGGCGCGGAAACCCCATTTTAAAAAGGTTTTTCATCTGGGAATTCCTAATTTTAAAAATTATTTTAGCTGGCCTTTATGCTCTTCAAAAAGAGAGTATTGGAATTGGATGACGTGTTAGAGTAAGTTATTTATTGATAAAAATTAGACGTCTTAAAAGATCGATTTTTTGGCTATAAGCTGCCTTATGGTCAATATTTACAAGGGAATATCCGCAAAAGACGGACCCAATTGGGCTGCTCTTTTATGAGCAGCCGGGTGCCGATGAACCGCGGGACGAGGGAGAGGAGGACGAGGAGGAGGACGAGGACGAGGAACAAGACCAGACGAGTGCCGATGAACCGCGCGACGAGGGAACGGGGGACGAGGACGAGGACGAGGAACAAGACCAGACGAGTGCCGATGAACCGCGCGACGAGGGAACGGGGGACGAGGAGGAGGACGAGGACGAGGAACAAGACCAGCCGGGTGCCGATGAACCGAGGGACGAGGGAGAGGAGGACGAGGAGGAGGACGAGGACGAGGAACAAGACCAGACGAGTGCCGATGAACCGCGCGACGAGGGAACGGGGGACGAGGAGGAGGACGAGGACGAGGAACAAGACCAGACGAGTGCCGATGAACCGCGCGACGGTGTTAATTAAAAAACCATCTTATAAGAAACTTTTTAATTTTGATGGTTTTTTAAATAACGGAAGCCCATTATGACTGTTTTCATAACCTAGCAACATGACCCGGAAGGCCCGAATCGCTCAAAGAAAACGGCGTGCAGCCGAACAGTTCGACAGACAGTTGATCAGGGCGGCTGGTGGTGCGGATAATGAAGGCCGAACCTGTGCCCATGAATCAGGCTTCCTCATTTTCGACCCAAACAACCCAAATGATTTTATACAGGTTCCCTTTGAGTGTCTTTTTGAAATTTTTTTTCTATTTTTTCGAATTCTGGCTCGGGCTTTCGAAATTATATAAATTAGTTTCGTGATCACGACCCCGAAAGCGCCTAGAATAGATTTTAAAATTAAAAAAATTTCAAAACGGTAATAAGCGGTTGGGTTATCGAATTAAATCGGTGCTGAGTCGTTATATAAAAACCATCAAAAAGGGCGTTATATAAAAAACCATCAAATGGAAATTTTCAACAAAAAACTGCCCATAACTTTTGTCAAAGTCAACCAAATTAAACATTCTTGATATCATTGGATAGCCCCAACATTTCTCTACAAGCTCATCTAAATTTCAAAAAATTTGGTCAAGCTTGAGAAAGTTATGGCCAAAAGTACGCAAGGTACCAAGTTTTCACACATTTTTGGCCATAACTTTTTTTAAACTCATAAAATTTTTGAAATTTTGCAGGCTAATAGAGGACACGTAGGGCTATCGAATAATAGCAAGAAAATAAAAAAATTAAGAAATTTAAAACGGACATTTTTTCATTAGACAAAAAAATTTTGATCATTAAAAATTCTGATCAAAACTTTCTCAGAACCAACAAAATTAATAAAGCTTGATTAGAAAGCACTACGTGTCCTCTATTAGCCTGCAAAATTTCAAAAATTTTATGAGTCAGGGGTTGGAAATGAGGCATGTGCAAGAAAGGTGCAGGAGCAGGGGTCTAGACCCCTGCCCCTGTAACCATATACTACTTTTATCTTTCCTTTTTCGGCAGTTTTTTTCCGGTGCCAATTTTCTCTCTTCCTTTTCCACTGTGTTTCTTCCGGTGCCCATTTTGTCTTTCCCCTTCCGGCTGTGTTTTTTTCGGTGCCAATTGTTTATTCAGATCGTTCGATTCGAGGAGAGAATTGGTAATGAAAGCCTGACGGCCGACGCCACACGGCTGCGAGTTGAGCAGTTAGTGGCGGAGGCAAAAGAAAGCGCCAGAGGTTTTATCCTGGCGCGGAAACCCCATTTTAAAAAGGTTTTTCATCTGGGAATTCCTAATTTTAAAAATTATTTTAGCTGGCCTTTATGCTCTTCAAAAAGAGAGTATTGGAATTGGATGACGTGTTAGAGTAAGTTATTTATTGATAAAAATTAGACGTCTTAAAAGATCGATTTTTTGGCTATAAGCTGCCTTATGGTCAATATTTACAAGGGAATATCCGCAAAAGACGGACCCAATTGGGCTGCTCTTTTATGAGCAGCCGGGTGCCGATGAACCGCGGGACGAGGGAGAGGAGGACGAGGAGGAGGACGAGGACGAGGAACAAGACCAGACGAGTGCCGATGAACCGCGCGACGAGGGAACGGGGGACGAGGACGAGGACGAGGAACAAGACCAGACGAGTGCCGATGAACCGCGCGACGAGGGAACGGGGGACGAGGAGGAGGACGAGGACGAGGAACAAGACCAGCCGGGTGCCGAATGAACCGAGGGACGAGGGAGAGGAGGACGAGGAGGAGGACGAGGACGAGGAACAAGACCAGACGAGTGCCGATGAACCGCGCGACGAGGGAACGGGGGACGAGGAGGAGGACGAGGACGAGGAACAAGACCAGACGAGTGCCGATGAACCGCGCGACGGTGTTAATTAAAAAACCATCTTATAAGAAACTTTTTAATTTTGATGGTTTTTTAAATAACGGAAGCCCATTATGACTGTTTTCATAACCTAGCAACATGACCCGGAAGGCCCGAATCGCTCAAAGAAAACGGCGTGCAGCCGAACAGTTCGACAGACAGTTGATCAGGGCGGCTGGTGGTGCGGGATTATGAAGGCCGAACCTGTGCCCATGAATCAGGCTTCCTCATTTTCGACCCAAACAACCCAAATGATTTTATACAGGTTCCCTTTGAGTGTTTTTTTGAAATTTTTTTTTTCTATTTTCGAATTCTGGCTCGGGCTTTCAAAATTATATAAATTAGTTGCGTGATCACGACCCCGAAAGCGCCTAGAATAGATTTTAAAATTAAAAAAATTTCAAAACGGTAATAAGCGGTTGGGTTATCGAATTAAATCGGTGCTGAGTCGTTATATAAAAACCATCAAAAAGGGCGTTATATAAAAAACCATCAAATGGAAATTTTCAACAAAAAACTGCCCATAACTTTTGTCAAAGTCAACCAAATTAAACATTCTTGATATCATTGGATAGCCCCAACATTTCTCTACAAGCTCATCTAAATTTCAAAAAATTTGGTCAAGCTTGAGAAAGTTATGGCCAAAAGTACGCAAGGTACCAAGTTTTCACACATTTTTGGCCATAACTTTTTTTAAACTCATAAAATTTTTGAAATTTTGCAGGCTAATAGAGGACACGTAGGGCTATCGAATAATAGCAAGAAAAAAAAAAATCTAAGAAATTTAAAACGGACATTTTTTCATTAGACAAAAAAATTTTGATCATTAAAAATTCTGATCAAAACTTTCTCAGAACCAACAAAATTAATAAAGCTTGATTAGAAAGCACTACGTGTCCTCTATTAGCCTGCAAAAATTCAAAAATTTTATGAGTCAGGGGTTGGAAATGAGGCATGTGCAAGAAAGGTGCAGGAGCAGGGGTCTAGACCCCTGCCCCTGTAACCATATACTACTTTTATCTTTCCTTTTTCGGCAGTTTTTTTCCGGTGCCAATTTTCTCTCTTCCTTTTCCACTGTGTTTCTTCCGGTGCCCATTTTGTCTTTCCCCTTCCGGCTGTGTTTTTTTCGTGGCCAATTGTTTATTCAGATCGTTCGATTCGAGGAGAGAATTGGTAATGAAAGCCTGACGGCCGACGCCACACGGCTGCGAGTTGAGCAGTTAGTGGCGGAGGCAAAAGAAAGCGCCAGAGGTTTTATCCTGGCGCGGAAACCCCATTTTAAAAAGGTTTTTCATCTGGGAATTCCTAATTTTAAAAATTATTTTAGCTGGCCTTTATGCTCTTCAAAAAGAGAGTATTGGAATTGGATGACGTGTTAGAGTAAGTTATTTATTGATAAAAATTAGACGTCTTAAAAGATCGATTTTTTGGCTATAAGCTGCCTTATGGTCAATATTTACAAGGGAATATCCGCAAAAGACGGACCCAATTGGGCTGCTCTTTTATGAGCAGCCGGGTGCCGATGAACCGCGGGACGAGGGAGAGGAGGACGAGGAGGAGGACGAGGACGAGGAACAAGACCAGACGAGTGCCGATGAACCGCGCGACGAGGGAACGGGGGACGAGGACGAGGACGAGGAACAAGACCAGACGAGTGCCGATGAACCGCGCGACGAGGGAACGGGGGACGAGGAGGAGGACGAGGACGAGGAACAAGACCAGCCGGGTGCCAATGAACCGAGGGACGAGGGAGAGGAGGACGAGGAGGAGGACGAGGACGAGGAACAAGACCAGACGAGTGCCGATGAACCGCGCGACGAGGGAACGGGGGACGAGGAGGAGGACGAGGACGAGGAACAAGACCAGACGAGTGCCGATGAACCGCGCGACGGTGTTAATTAAAAAACATCCTTATAAGAAACTTTTTAATTTTGATGGTTTTTTAAATAACGGAAGCCCATTAGGACTGTTTTCATAACCTAGCAACATGACCCGGAAGGCCCGAATCGCTCAAAGAAAACGGCGTGCAGCCGAACAGTTCGACAGACAGTTGATCAGGGCGGCTGGTGGTGCGGATAATGAAGGCCGAACCTGTGCCCATGAATCAGGCTTCCTCATTTTCGACCCAAACAACCCAAATGATTTTATACAGGTTCCCTTTGAGTGTCTTTTTGAAATTTTTTTTCTATTTTTTCGAATTCTGGCTCGGGCTTTCTAAATTATATAAATTAGTTTCGTGATCACGACCCCGAAAGCGCCTAGAATAGATTTTAAAATTAAAAAAATTTCAAAACGGTAATAAGCGGTTGGGTTATCGAATTAAATCGGTGCTGAGTCGTTATATAAAAACCATCAAAAAGGGCGTTATATAAAAAACCATCAAATGGAAATTTTCAACAAAAAACTGCCCATAACTTTTGTCAAAGTCAACCAAATTAAACATTCTTGATATCATTGGATAGCCCCAACATTTCTCTACAAGCTCATCTAAATTTCAAAAAATTTGGTCAAGCTTGAGAAAGTTATGGCCAAAAGTACGCAAGGTACCAAGTTTTCACACATTTTTGGCCATACTTTTTTTTAAACTCATAAAATTTTTGAAATTTTGCAGGCTAATAGAGGACACGTAGGGCTATCGAATAATAGCAAGAAAATAAAAAATCTAAGAAATTTAAAACGGACATTTTTTCATTAGACAAAAAAATTTTGATCATTAAAAATTCTGATCAAAACTTTCTCAGAACCAACAAAATTAATAAAGCTTGATTAGAAAGCACTACGTGTCCTCTATTAGCCTGCAAAATTTCAAAAATTTTATGAGTCAGGGGTTGGAAATGAGGCATGTGCAGGAAAGGTGCAGGAGCAGGGGTCTAGACCCCTGCCCCTGTAACCATATACTACTTTTATCTTTCCTTTTTCGGCAGTTTTTTTCCGGTGCCAATTTTCTCTCTTCCTTTTCCACTGTGTTTCTTCCGGTGCCCATTTTGTCTTTCCCCTTCCGGCTGTGTTTTTTTCGGTGCCAATTGTTTATTCAGATCGTTCGATTCGAGGAGAGAATTGGTAATGAAAGCCTGACGGCCGACGCCACACGGCTGCGAGTTGAGCAGTTAGTGGCGGAGGCAAAAGAAAGCGCCAGAGGTTTTATCCTGGCGCGGAAACCCCATTTTAAAAAGGTTTTTCATCTGGGAATTCCTAATTTTAAAAATTATTTTAGCTGGCCTTTATGCTCTTCAAAAAGAGAGTATTGGAATTGGATGACGTGTTAGAGTAAGTTATTTATTGATAAAAATTAGACGTCTTAAAAGATCGATTTTTTGGCTATAAGCTGCCTTATGGTCAATATTTACAAGGGAATATCCGCAAAAGACGGACCCAATTGGGCTGCTCTTTTATGAGCAGCCGGGTGCCGATGAACCGCGGGACGAGGGAGAGGAGGACGAGGAGGAGGACGAGGACGAGGAACAAGACCAGACGAGTGCCGATGAACCGCGCGACGAGGGAACGGGGGACGAGGACGAGGACGAGGAACAAGACCAGACGAGTGCCGAAGAACCGCGCGACGAGGGAACGGGGGACGAGGAGGAGGACGAGGACGAGGAACAAGACCAGCCGGGTGCCGATGAACCGAGGGACGAGGGAGAGGAGGACGAGGAGGAGGACGAGGACGAGGAACAAGACCAGACGAGTGCCGATGAACCGCGCGACGAGGGAACGGGGGACGAGGAGGAGGACGAGGACGAGGAACAAGACCAGACGAGTGCCGATGAACCGCGCGACGGTGTTAATTAAAAAACCATCTTATAAGAAACTTTTTAATTTTGATGGTTTTTTAAATAACGGAAGCCCATTATGACTGTTTTCATAACCTAGCAACATGACCCGGAAGGCCCGAATCGCTCAAAGAAAACGGCGTGCAGCCGAACAGTTCGACAGACAGTTGATCAGGGCGGCTGGTGGTGCGGATAATGAAGGCCGAACCTGTCCCCATGAATCAGGCTTCCTCATTTTCGACCCAAACAACCCAAATGATTTTATACAGGTTCCCTTTGAGTGTCTTTTTGAAATTTTTTTTCTATTTTTTCGAATTCTGGCTCGGGCTTTCGAAATTATATAAATTAGTTTCGTGATCACGACCCCGAAAGCGCCTAGAATAGATTTTAAAATTAAAAAAATTTCAAAACGGTAATAAGCGGTTGGGTTATCGAATTAAATCGGTGCTGAGTCGTTATATAAAAACCATCAAAAAGGGCGTTATATAAAAAACCATCAAATGGAAATTTTCAACAAAAAACTGCCCATAACTTTTGTCAAAGTCAACCAAATTAAACATTCTTGATATCATTGGATAGCCCCAACATTTCTCTACAAGCTCATCTAAATTTCAAAAAATTTGGTCAAGCTTGAGAAAGTTATGGCCAAAAGTACGCAAGGTACCAAGTTTTCACACATTTTTGGCCATAACTTTTTTTAAACTCATAAAATTTTTGAAATTTTGCAGGCTAATAGAGGACACGTAGGGCTATCGAATAATAGCAAGAAAATAAAAAATCTAAGAAATTTAAAACGGACATTTTTTCATTAGACAAAAAAATTTTGATCATTAAAAATTCTGATCAAAACTTTCTCAGAACCAACAAAATTAATAAAGCTTGATTAGAAAGCACTACGTGTCCTCTATTAGCCTGCAAAATTTCAAAAATTTTATGAGTCAGGGGTTGGAAATGAGGCATGTGCAAGAAAGGTGCAGGAGCAGGGGTCTAGACCCCTGCCCCTGTAACCATATACTACTTTTATCTTTCCTTTTTCGGCAGTTTTTTTCCGGTGCCAATTTTCTCTCTTCCTTTTCCACTGTGTTTCTTCCGGTGCCCATTTTGTCTTTCCCCTTCCGGCTGTGTTTTTTTCGGTGCCAATTGTTTATTCAGATCGTTCGATTCGAGGAGAGAATTGGTAATGAAAGCCTGACGGCCGACGCCACACGGCTGCGAGTTGAGCAGTTAGTGGCGGAGGCAAAAGAAAGCGCCAGAGGTTTTATCCTGGCGCGGAAACCCCATTTTAAAAAGGTTTTTCATCTGGGAATTCCTAATTTTAAAAATTATTTTAGCTGGCCTTTATGCTCTTCAAAAAGAGAGTATTGGAATTGGATGACGTGTTAGAGTAAGTTATTTATTGATAAAAATTAGACGTCTTAAAAGATCGATTTTTTGGCTATAAGCTGCCTTATGGTCAATATTTACAAGGGAATATCCGCAAAAGACGGACCCAATTGGGCTGCTCTTTTATGAGCAGCCGGGTGCCGATGAACCGCGGGACGAGGGAGAGGAGGACGAGGAGGAGGACGAGGACGAGGAACAAGACCAGACGAGTGCCGATGAACCGCGCGACGAGGGAACGGGGGACGAGGACGAGGACGAGGAACAAGACCAGACGAGTGCCGATGAACCGCGCGACGAGGGAACGGGGGACGAGGAGGAGGACAAGGACGAGGAACAAGACCAGCCGGGTGCCGATGAACCGAGGGACGAGGGAGAGGAGGACGAGGAGGAGGACGAGGACGAGGAACAAGACCAGACGAGTGCCGATGAACCGCGCGACGAGGGAACGGGGGACGAGGAGGAGGACGAGGACGAGGAACAAGACCAGACGAGTGCCGATGAACCGCGCGACGGTGTTAATTAAAAAACCATCTTATAAGAAACTTTTTAATTTTGATGGTTTTTTAAATAACGGAAGCCCATTATGACTGTTTTCATAACCTAGCAACATGACCCGGAAGGCCCGAATCGCTCAAAGAAAACGGCGTGCAGCCGAACAGTTCGACAGACAGTTGATCAGGGCGGCTGGTGGTGCGGATAATGAAGGCCGAACCTGTGCCCATGAATCAGGCTTCCTCATTTTCGACCCAAACAACCCAAATGATTTTATACAGGTTCCCTTTGAGTGTCTTTTTGAAATTTTTTTTCTATTTTTTCGAATTCTGGCTCGGGCTTTCGAAATTATATAAATTAGTTTCGTGATCACGACCCCGAAAGCGCCTAGAATAGATTTTAAAATTAAAAAAATTTCAAAACGGTAATAAGCGGTTGGGTTATCGAATTAAATCGGTGCTGAGTCGTTATATAAAAACCATCAAAAAGGGCGTTATATAAAAAACCATCAAATGGAAATTTTCAACAAAAAACTGCCCATAACTTTTGTCAAAGTCAACCAAATTAAACATTCTTGATATCATTGGATAGCCCCAACATTTCTCTACAAGCTCATCTAAATTTCAAAAAATTTGGTCAAGCTTGAGAAAGTTATGGCCAAAAGTACGCAAGGTACCAAGTTTTCACACATTTTTGGCCATAACTTTTTTTAAACTCATAAAATTTTTGAAATTTTGCAGGCTAATAGAGGACACGTAGGGCTATCGAATAATAGCAAGAAAATAAAAAATCTAAGAAATTTAAAACGGACATTTTTTCATTAGACAAAAAAATTTTGATCATTAAAAATTCTGATCAAAACTTTCTCAGAACCAACAAAATTAATAAAGCTTGATTAGAAAGCACTACGTGTCCTCTATTAGCCTGCAAAATTTCAAAAATTTTATGAGTCAGGGGTTGGAAATGAGGCATGTGCAGGAAAGGTGCAGGAGCAGGGGTCTAGACCCCTGCCCCTGTAACCATATACTACTTTAATCTTTCCTTTTTCGGCAGTTTTTTTCCGGTGCCAATTTTCTCTCTTCCTTTTCCACTGTGTTTCTTCCGGTGCCCATTTTGTCTTTCCCCTTCCGGCTGTGTTTTTTTCGGTGCCAATTGTTTATTCAGATCGTTCGATTCGAGGAGAGAATTGGTAATGAAAGCCTGACGGCCGACGCCACACGGCTGCGAGTTGAGCAGTTAGTGGCGGAGGCAAAAGAAAGCGCCCGAGGTTTTATCCTGGCGCGGAAACCCCATTTTAAAAAGGTTTTTCATCTGGGAATTCCTAATTTTAAAAATTATTTTAGCTGGCCTTTATGTTCTTCAAAAAGAGAGTATTGGAATTGGATGACGTGTTAGAGTAAGTTATTTATTGATAAAAATTAGACGTCTTAAAAGATCGATTTTTTGGCTATAAGCTGCCTTATGGTCAATATTTACAAGGGAATATCCGCAAAAGACGGACCCAATTGGGCTGCTCTTTTATGAGCAGCCGGGTGCCGATGAACCGCGGGACGAGGGAGAGGAGGACGAGGAGGAGGACGAGGACGAGGAACAAGACCAGACGAGTGCCGATGAACCTCGCGACGAGGGAACGGGGGACGAGGACGAGGACGAGGAACAAGACCAGACGAGTGCCGATGAACCGCGCTACGAGGGAACGGGGGACGAGGAGGAGGACGAGGACGAGGAACAAGACCAGCCGGGTGCCGATGAACCGAGGGACGAGTGAGAGGAGGAGGAGGAGGAGGACGAGGACGAGGAACAAGACCAGACGAGTGCCGATGAACCGCGCGACGAGGGAACGGGGGACGAGGAGGAGGACGAGGACGAGGAACAAGACCAGACGAGTGCCGATGAACCGCGCGACGGTGTTAATTAAAAAACCATCTTATAAGAAACTTTTTAATTTTGATGGTTTTTTAAATAACGGAAGCCCATTATGACTGTTTTCATAACCTAGCAACATGACCCGGAAGGCCCGAATCGCTCAAAGAAAACGGCGTGCAGCCGAACAGTTCGACAGACAGTTGATCAGGGCGGCTGGTGGTGCGGATAATGAAGGCCGAACCTGTGCCCATGAATCAGGCTTCCTCATTTTCGACCCAAACAACCCAAATGATTTTATACAGGTTCCCTTTGAGTGTCTTTTTGAAATTTTTTTTCTATTTTTTCGAATTCTGGCTCGGGCTTTCGAAATTATATAAATTAGTTTCGTGATCACGACCCCGAAAGCGCCTAGAATAGATTTTAAAATTAAAAAAATTTCAAAACGGTAATAAGCGGTTGGGTTATCGAATTAAATCGGTGCTGAGTCGTTATATAAAAACCATCAAAAAGGGCGTTATATAAAAAACCATCAAATGGAAATTTTCAACAAAAAACTGCCCATAACTTTTGTCAAAGTCAACCAAATTAAACATTCTTGATATCATTGGATAGCCCCAACATTTCTCTACAAGCTCATCTAAATTTCAAAAAATTTGGTCAAGCTTGAGAAAGTTATGGCCAAAAGTACGCAAGGTACCAAGTTTTCACACAATTTTGGCCATAACTTTTTTTAAACTCATAAAATTTTTGAAATTTTGCAGGCTAATAGAGGACACGTAGGGCTATCGAATAATAGCAAGAAAATAAAAAATCTAAGAAATTTAAAACGGACATTTTTTCATTAGACAAAAAAATTTTGATCATTAAAAATTCTGATCAAAACTTTCTCAGAACCAACAAAATTAATAAAGCTTGATTAGAAAGCACTACGTGTCCTCTATTAGCCTGCAAAATTTCAAAAATTTTATGAGTCAGGGGTTGGAAATGAGGCATGTGCAGGAAAGGTGCAGGAGCAGGGGTCTAGACCCCTGCCCCTGTAACCATATACTACTTTTATCTTTCCTTTTTCGGCAGTTTTTTTCCGGTGCCAATTTTCTCTCTTCCTTTTCCACTGTGTTTCTTCCGGTGCCCATTTTGTCTTTCCCCTTCCGGCTGTGTTTTTTTCGGTGCCAATTGTTTATTCAGATCGTTCGATTCGAGGAGAGAATTGGTAATGAAAGCCTGACGGCCGACGCCACACGGCTGCGAGTTGAGCAGTTAGTGGCGGAGGCAAAAGAAAGCGCCCGAGGTTTTATCCTGGCGCGGAAACCCCATTTTAAAAAGGTTTTTCATCTGGGAATTCCTAATTTTAAAAATTATTTTAGCTGGCCTTTATGTTCTTCAAAAAGAGAGTATTGGAATTGGATGACGTGTTAGAGTAAGTTATTTATTGATAAAAATTAGACGTCTTAAAAGATCGATTTTTTGGCTATAAGCTGCCTTATGGTCAATATTTACAAGGGAATATCCGCAAAAGACGGACCCAATTGGGCTGCTCTTTTATGAGCAGCCGGGTGCCGATGAACCGCGGGACGAGGGAGAGGAGGACGAGGAGGAGGACGAGGACGAGGAACAAGACCAGACGAGTGCCGATGAACCTCGCGACGAGGGAACGGGGGACGAGGACGAGGACGAGGAACAAGACCAGACGAGTGCCGATGAACCGCGCTACGAGGGAACGGGGGACGAGGAGGAGGACGAGGACGAGGAACAAGACCAGCCGGGTGCCGATGAACCGAGGGACGAGTGAGAGGAGGAGGAGGAGGAGGACGAGGACGAGGAACAAGACCAGACGAGTGCCGATGAACCGCGCGACGAGGGAACGGGGGACGAGGAGGAGGACGAGGAACAAGACCAGACGAGTGCCGATGAACCGCCGGACGAGGGGGAGGAATAAACGGAGGAAGACGAACAAACAGATGAAGAGGACGAAGAAGAGGAAGAAGACGACGAGGAGGAGGAAGACGAATGAGGAAGAGGAAGACGAGGAAGAAACAGAGGACGAGGAAAGGATGAGGACGGTAAGAGGAGGAGGAAAAAGACGAGGAAGAAACAGAGGACGAGGAAAGGATGAGGACGGTAAGAGGAGGAGGAAAAAGACGAGGAAGAAACAGAGGACGAGGAAAGGATGAGGACGGTAAGAGGAGGAGGAAAAAGATGAGGAAGAAACAGAGGACGAGGAAAGGATGAGGACGGGTATTGCCGATTTTTTATGAGGTAAGACTAATATGTACAGGGGGAACCGGCGGGGAAGGGGGATAAGGGGGAGGGATGAATTGCTTAGTTATTTTTTAAATTCTGATTTTCGATTTTTAAAATTTCATATTTTTCCGTAATTTTTTTTTTATACTAATTGCCATTGCTTCGGCTTTTTTCCCTATTTTTAGTGGTATATTAACTTACTTATTGACCATATCTAATGACTAATTGTGAAACCCAAGCATTTTTATTTTTGATATAAAATTTTTGTCCGATTCAAGCACCCCCAAATTCCGTTTTTTTAAATTTCTTGATGAATTTTTGAAATGTCATATTGTTAGTTTATATTTCCTCGTCATTCTCGGCCTCCAAATTTAACTTTTTTCTAAATTAAAAAAGTTTTCTGGTCTTAAAAAAGAAATTTTCTTGCTTGAGGATTTCCCATTGAAGATGCGAAGAGAAAAAGTGCCAAATTCGTCTTTCGCCGAATTAGCCGCTTCTGCTGACCCATTGGCACCGTCGGATTTTCTACTAAAAGTTGCTTCTGCCGGACCAAGGGCATTCAGGTGATCGGGCACAGTTACATGCCAAATTTGGTTTTACCCATTGGTTTTGTGGTTTTTGGATAAATGGTGATTATAGAACATGAATGAGTATGACAAATGAGTTTTTTAGTTCTCGAATTTGTTTTTTGTTTGTTTTTTTTAAACTTAGAGCTGAAACATAAAAACTTTTTTACGCCAATATCAAATCAATTGTTGTTTTTAATAGAATTTATAAGCTTTATTCACCTTATTTCTTTATTTATTTTTATAAATTATTCGTTTTGGACAAATTTGTGAAATGCTTCCTGAAATATTTTGCCATTGAATGCCTAAGATTTGTAAGTTCGGTAATATTTGTCTATGGCCATTCATCATCTGTACAAATTTGATCAAAATTAAATTAAATTTTATAAAAATAATTTATTATGTTCAAAAGGCACTCATCCAATCGTCGGAGTTGGCCAAAGATGTTGCGGGTGCCGAAGCGCTGTTGGAACAGCACCACCAGGAGCACAAGAAGGGCGGGGAGTAAAAAAGATACAGTAACCAGAAATACAATATAGGCAATAATATATACTAAAATGTTGGCAATTTCATGTCCGTTTTTAAG
>CP049708.1:633029-723510 GCA_004148225.2 Heterodera glycines
TATCATTTTCTCACCTTATTCTCCATGCAAATTGTACACTTTATAGCTTTTCTTCATTTCCTCGTCAAGGATTTCATCAATCTTTTCGTCAACAATTTGCCAATTAATAATTTAACAACTTGAAAATCAGACAAAATTGGCACCGGAAATAATACAGCCGTAGAATGAAAAGAGAATTGGCACCGGAAAAAATACAACCGGAGGGAGAAAAGAGAAAATTGGCATCGGAAAAACCCAGCCGGAGAAGGAAAAGACAAAATTGGCACCGGAAAAAATACAACCGGTGAAAGAAAAGAGAAAATTGGCACCGGAAAAATACAACCGGAGGGAGAAAAGAGAAAATTGGCACCGGAAAAAGGCGTCGATTTGCAATATTCCCAATTAATTTATTTTTTCGGGGCTCATAAACAGCTGAAATGCGAAATAATTGAAAAACAACAAAAGTACATCATTGCAAAAGCCAAAAAGGCTCAGGACATACTCTGAGAAGGCAAGAAAAGCCTCAAATAAATGTTAAAATCGGTCAAAATGAAATAAAAATTTAGAATATTTGAATTATGGCCATGACGGCAAATGTCCGACTCATTCGTCAGTGTTTTATTTTTTGTAAATTGAATGAAAATGAAGAAAGTATTTTTTGAATGAATTAAAAAATAGTCATTTTTCTATTTTAACGCCAATTTAATTCATTATCAGTCGATAATCTGCCGAAATTTCGCATTGAAACTCTCGAATCTGGCAAAGTCTCGAAACTCGAAAAGGCTAAAGAGTGAGTCAAAAGGCTTGGGTCTTCGCTTTTGCTGATTGTTAGACCGACGAAACAAAACAATACGAATCACTAGTCATCTGCTGAGTTGAAAAACCAAGAGCAAAAGGTCATAGACCGCACCAAAATGCCCCGGGGCTTTTCGCCGGTAGAAATTCTCGAACAGCAGCACAACGCTATGAACTTAACATTGCCACCATATTGTATTATCCTCTCAACCTTTTTACAGTACCTCCTCTCCTTTTCCTTTTAATAAAGTGCATTTAACACAAAATACATATAAATTGTATTTAAAAATTATATGATAATTTACTCCAAATAAATTTTTTTTTCTTTTTGTCAACAAACAAAAAGTTCATTATCATTTCTGTTGACCATCTTTAAGCGCCAACCGCCACCGACCGACCACCGCCATTGATGGAACAAAATGGTTGATCCCCAGGTGCTGTTATTGCTTTAGCGATCAATTTACCCCCACCCTTTGGCCAATTGTGTATTAGCTTTTTTTAGCTTTTTTTGCACATTTTATCGGGGGGGGGGCACTTTTACGGGACGTGACAAGCAACCACCACCCATCTCGCCATCGGGCTGCGGGGTGGGATGGCGGTACCCGCCTATCGCCGGGTTGCTTCTGCCGGCAGAGACCGCCCATTTTGGCACTGTTGGCCACCGCATTTAAGCGCCTTGGGGCCAACAAAAAGGCATTCAATCCCAACTCCCCATAATCCTCCTCTTCCCTTCCTAGGTCAATAATGACCGCGTTGATTAGACTCGTGTAAGTCAATTGGGCGGGTTATTCAATTAAGATTTATTTTTTCTACTCAAATTTTTAGTTTTTTTGCCAGCATTGTCTGCGCTATGGAAACTGCTGCCCTGGGACGGCGCTCTGTCAACTCGAGCGCAGCGGAGCCGACGAACGAACAACCGGGTAAATAAGAATTAAATTAATTTATTTAAAGAGGAGGAGGACGAGGACGAGGAACAAGACCAGACGAGTGCCGATGAACCGCGCGACGAGGGAACGGGGGCGAGGAGGAGGACGAGGACGAGGAACAAGACCAGACGAGTGCCGATGAACCGCGCGACGAGGGAACGGGGAACGAGGAGGAGGACGAGGACGAGGAACAAGACCAGACGAGTGCCGATGAACCGCCGGACGAGGGGGAGGAATAAACGGAGGAAGACGAACAAACAGATGAAGAGGACGAAGAAGAGGAAGAGACGACGAGGAGGAGGAAGAAGAATGAGGAAGAGGAAGACGAGGAAGAAACAGAGGACGAGGAAAGGATGAGGACGGTAAGAGGAGGAGGAAAAAGACGAGGATGAAACAGAGGAGGAAAGGATGAGGACGGTAAGAGGAGGAGGAAAAAGACGAGGAAGAAACAGAGGACGAGGAAAGGATGAGGACGGTAAGAGGAGGAGGAAAAAGACGAGGAAGAAACAGAGGACGAGGAAAGGATGAGGACGGTAAGAGGAGGAGGAAAAAGACGAGGAAGAAACAGAGGACGAGGAAAGGATGAGGACGGGTATTGCCGATTTTTTATGATATGACATGAAAAAAACATTGGAGCCCAAAACAATTATGATGAGTAAAGGCACAAAAAAAAATTGCATATTTTTTTAAATTCTGATTTTCGATTTTTAAAATTTCATATTTTTCCGTATTTTTTTTTGTACTAATTGCCATTGCTTCGGCTTTTTTCCCTATTTTTAGTGGTATATTAACTTACTTATTGACCATATCTAATGACTAATTGTGAAACCCAAGCATTTTTAATTTTGATATAAAATTTTTGTCCGATTCAAGCACCCCCAAATTCCGTTTTTTTAAATTTCTTGATGAATTTTTGAAATGTCAATTTGTTATTTCCTCAAGGAATACATTCGGGCGAGTGGTGGTCCGTTGATCTGCTAATTGGCAGTTGCTGCGTTCATTCAGGATGTTGGTGCCAACATTTTTGGCTTTCGCGTGCCACACAACAATAACAATGCCATTGGTGGCACTGGTGGAAGTTTGGCGAAACTCCGTCCTTTTACAGCAACATTATTGTTAGTTTATATTTCCTCGTCATTCTCGGCCTCCAAATTTAACTTTTTTCTAAATTAAAAAAAAGTTTTCTGGTCTTAAAAAAGAAATTTTCTTGCTTGAGGATTTCTCATTGAAGATGCGAAGAGAAAAAGTGCCAAATTCGTCTGTCGCCGAATTAGCCGCTTCTGCTGACCCATTGGCACCGTCGGATTTTCTACTAAAAGTTGCTTCTGCCGGACCAAGGGCATTCAGGTGATCGGGCACAGTTACATGCCAAGTTTGGTTTTACCCATTGGTTTTGTGGTTTTTGGATAAATGGTGATTATAGAACATGAATGAGTATGACAAATGAGTTTTTTAGTTCTCGAATTTGTTTTTTGTTTGTTTTTTTTAAACTTAGAGCTGAAACATAAAAACTTTTTTACGCCAATATCAAATCAATTGTTGTTTTTAATAGAATTTATAAGCTTTATTCACCTTATTTCTTTATTTATTTTTATAAATTATTCGTTTTGGACAAATTTGTGAAATGCTTCCTGAAATATTTTGCCATTGAATGCCTAAGATTTGTAAGTTCGGTAATATTTGTCTATGGCCATTCATCATCTGTACAAATTTGATCAAAATTAAATTAAATTTTATAAAAATAATTTATTATGTTCAAAAGGCACTCATCCAATCGTCGGAGTTGGCCAAAGATGTTGCGGGTGCCGAAGCGCTGTTGGAACAGCACCAGGAGCACAAGAAGGGCGGTGAGTAAAAAAGATACAGTAACCAGAAATACAATATAGGCAATAATATATACTAAAATGTTGGCAATTTCATGTCCGTTTTTAAGAGATCGAAGCCCGAACCGACTCATTCAAACAGACGGCCGAAACGGGGCAACGTCTGTTGGACGAAGACATTGAGGAGGCGGACGAAATTCGCCAGTGCCTTCAGGTGTAGCGGAAAAATAATAATTTAAAATCATAATTTTAAACTATCTTTAAGTATTGCTAATTAAGGGCAATTCTTAAAAAACGTTTTACAAGCATTAAAAAAAATCATTTCTGAATTTCTTTTCACCGTTTGATGAATTTTTGATTTTTTTTAAATCATTCTTAAATGCTCAACAAATTTATAATTTTGGCTTTTATTTTGTATTTAAAATATTTTTTCCACAGAATTTGGCAATGGAGCAGACGAGCCTGAACAATATGTGGGAGGAGCGTCGCATATTATACGAACAGTGCATGGACCTGCAGTTGTTCTACCGCGACACGGAGCAGGCCGAGTCGTGGATGACCAAACAGGAGGCAGGTTAGGATTAAGCTGATTGCTAATTAAAATGAAGGGTTTGTCGGATTCGAGATTCTATTTGGCACCCGGAACTCAAGCTTTTCAGAATCATTCGTCTGTTTTTTCAAACAAACCCTGAGCTGGTCGTCGCGATCGCCCATTTTCTGAAGCCAGCAAAATTTATTTTCTTTTTTTTTTAAAATCAGAGATTTCCTACTATATATATTAGGTTAAAAAAATTTTTAATCATTTTTTGCGACTGATTAATTATGTAATAACTTTTTGCATTTTGACTAATTTCTATTAACCGAATTTAATTGGTCTGTTGATTAGAGCGAAGGACGGATAGTGATTTTGAAACAAATTCAATCTTTTTTTGATCAACCTGAGTATTTGCATTAATAATTCTACGGTTCTTAATTTTTAAGGCTTTTCTCCAAAACGACGACCTCGGCGACTCGCTGGACGCGGTTGAGTCGTTGCTTAAAAAACACCTTTGGCCGCCCAGGAGGAGAAAATCCATGCATTGGATGAATTTGCCACCAAATTGATTGAGGGCGGACATTATGCAGCGGAGGATGTGGCCAAACGGCGTGAAAAGGTGGCCAAATTATATTTTAATTAATTTAATCTCGAAAATACAACCGGAGAAGGAAAAGACAAAATTGGCACCGGAAAAAATACAGCCGTAGAATGAAAAGAGAATTGGCACCGGAAAAAATACAACCGGAGGGAGAAAAGAGAAAATTGGCATCGGAAAAACCCAGCCGGAGAAGGAAAAGACAAAATTGGCACCGGAAAAATACAGCCGTAGAATGAAAAGAGAATTGGCACCGGAAATTGCATTCCTATTCATCATTATAATTTAGGAATGAAGCTATATTTAGTGGCCAAAAGAAGTGACCAAACTTTTAGTTGGACTTGAAAAAGAAATATTTTGGAAAAGTTTATTTGAATTTTCATATTTTCACAGACTTAACTCGGAAAAATAATAAATAAAAAAACTTATTTGAATCACTTATTAAAGCGTAGTTTTCCATAAGAAAATTGAGCAAAAAAAAAACGATAAGGATTTTAAAAGTAAAAATTTTGCGATTTATTTACATATTTAAAGAAAAAAGCAATCACCAGGTTAATTTTTCCTTTTCCTTTTCTTGTTTGTCTGCCATTGAAAAAATCAATGTTTTAATACTAATGATTTATTTAAATAAAATCAATGCTTAACTACCGCTGATGTTCGCTGCTTTTTAAAAATTAACAATTTTGAACAATTCTCTTAAACAAATTTCATTAAAAACCCAAATTTTCCCCGACGGCACCTGTGGGCAGCGCAGGGTAAATTTATGGAAATCCATACAATCCAAGCCCTATATATAATATATATGACATGTGTTCAACTGATACATTCAAATAACATATGTTACTAATTCAAATAGTCCTCAGCGGACCTTTCTGTGACGAAATAAACCGCAGTTTCGCCGCGTTTGCCCAAAAAATTAAACAAAGTTATGGCCACAAAGCCTCAAAAATGTCCACAACAAGTGATAAATCCGCTTTCAATATTTTCATAATTTTTATTTACTTATTTGGCACTTATTTTGGCATTTTAATATAATAAATTTTTTTATGTCAATTCTTGCAAAGTTACATACGCATGCATTACAATTCAATATAAAATTTTTAGGCGCCAAAACAGCAAATAGTTGACCCAAAAATAGGTGTTAAAATTTGAAATAGATACTAAAATTCCAGGACATAAGAGAATTGGCACCGTAAAAAATACAACCGGAGGGATAAACTTCGGCACCTCTTAAATTCGCCAAATTATTTTGATGCATTTCTTGAGAATGACAGTTTTTTACAAGTAAAACATGGTTAATTTAGTAAACTGCCTGTTAATAAATAATGAAAGTATTTTAAAATAATGCCAAATATTTCTTTAATACTTAACAGGAAAGAAACGGAAAATTTTTTTGAAAAAATACAACCGGAGGGAGAAAAAGAAAATTGGCATCTGGAAAAAATACAACCGGAGAAGGAAAAGACAAAATTGGCACCGGAAATAATACAGCAGTAGAATGAAAAGAGAATTGGCACCGGAAAAAATACAACCGGAGGGAGAAAAGAGAAAATTGGCATCGGAAAAACCCAGCCGGAGAAGGAAAAGACAAAATTGGCACCGGAAAAAATACAACCGGTGAAAGAAAAGAGAAAATTGGCACCGGAAAAATACAACCGGAGGGAGAAAAGAGAAAATTGGCACCGGAAAAAGGCGTCGATTTGCAATTCCCAATTAATTTATTTTTTCGGGGCTCATAAACAGCTGAAATGCGAAATAATTGAAAAACAACAAAAGTACATCATTGCAAAAGCCAAAAAGGCTCAGGACATACTCTGAGAAGGCAAGAAAAGCCTCAAATAAATGTTAAAATCGGTCAAAATGAAATAAAAATTTAGAATATTTGAATTATGGCCATGACGGCAAATGTCCGACTCATTCGTCAGTGTTTTATTTTTTGTAAATTGAATGAAAATGAAGAAAGTATTTTTTGAATGAATTAAAAAATAGTCATTTTTCTATTTTAACGCCAATTTAATTCATTATCAGTCGATAATCTGCCGAAATTTCGCATTGAAACTCTCGAATCTGGCAAAGTCTCGAAACTCGAAAAGGCTAAAGAGTGAGTCAAAAGGCTTGGGTCTTCGCTTTTGCTGATTGTTAGACCGACGAAACAAAACAATACGAATCACTAGTCATCTGCTGAGTTGAAAAACCAAGAGCAAAAGGTCATAGACCGCACCAAAATGCCCCGGGGCTTTTCGCCGGTAGAAATTCTCGAACAGCAGCACAACGCTATGAACTTATCATTGCCACCATATTGTATTATCCTCTCAACCTTTTTACAGTACCTCCTCTCCTTTTCCTTTTAATAAAGTGCATTTAACACAAAATACATATAAATTGTATTTAAAAATTATATGATAATTTACTCCAAATAAAATTTTTTTTCTTTTTGTCAACAAACAAAAAGTTCATTATCATTTCTGTTGACCATCTTTAAGCGCCAACCGCCACCGACCGACCACCGCCATTGATGGAACAAAATGGTTGATCCCCAGGTGCTGTTATTGCTTTAGCGATCAGTTTACCCCCACCCTTTGGCCAATTGTGTATTAGCTTTTTTTAGCTTTTTTTGCACATTTTATCGGGGGGGGGGGCACTTTTACGGGACGTGACAAGCAACCACCACCCATCTCGCCATCGGGCTGCGGGTGGGATGGCGGTACCCGCCTATCGCCGGGTTGCTTCTGCCGGCAGAGACCGCCCATTTTGGCACTGTCGGCCACCGCATTTAAGCGCCTTGGGGCCAACAAAAAGGCATTCAATCCCAACTCCCCATAATCCTCCTCTTCCCTTCCTAGGTCAATAATGACCGCGTTGATTAGACTCGTGTAAGTCAATTGGGCGGGTTATTCAATTAAGATTTATTTTTTCTACTCAAACTTTAGTTTGTTTGCCAGCATTGTCTGCGCTATGGAAACTGCTGCCCTGGGACGGCGCTCTGTCGTCAACTCGGGCGCAGCGGAGCCGACGGACGAACAACCGGGTAAATAAGAATTAAATTAATTTTTATTGTTCAACCTCCTCAGAAAGGGGGGGGGGGGATTATTAGATACGTGGGGATAAATGTTGAAAGTGATTCCCCCGGCAGGGGTCTAGACCCCTGCCCCTGTAACAATATACTACTTTTATCTTTCCTTTTTCGGCAGTTTTTTTCCGGTGCCAATTTTCTCTCTTCCGTTTCCGCTGTGTTTCTTCCGGTGCTCATTTTGTCTTTTCCCCCTCCGTCTGTGTTTTTTTTTGGTGCCAATTGTTTATTCAGATCGTTCGATTCGAGGAGAGAATTGGTAATGAAAGCCTGACGGCCGACGCCACACGGCTGCGAGTTGAGCAGTTAGTGGCGGAGGCAAAAGAAAGCGCCAGAGGTTTTATCCTGGCGCGGAAACCCCATTAGAGTAAGTTATTTATTGATAAAAATTAGACGTCTTAAAAGATCGATTTTTTGGCTATAAGCTGTCTTATGGTCATATTTACAAGGGAATATCCGCAAAAGACGGACCCAATTGGGCTGCTCTTTTATGAGCAGCCGGGTGCAGATGAACCGCGGGACGAGGGAGAGGAGGACGAGGACGAGGAACAAGACCAGCCGGGTGCCGATGAACCGCGCGACGAGGGAACGGGGGACGAGGAATAGGTCTGCAGTAGCGGAAATGCCAAAGAACTGGTTTTTGAACTGTTTTTCGAAATTTGAGGAAAAAAGGGCTCTCCAAACCTTTTAAAATGGCCAAATTTGATAAAAAAAGAGAAAATAAAATGGGGAAAAAGTATCATTTGTGCCTATTTAGCATAAAATTAATTTCCAAGTTCATCTGTTCTGTTTACCACCGAACCGTAAAAACCAGTAATTAGCAAAAGTAAATATGTATGTAGCGGGACCCCACGGATTTTTCTCGGGATCCGTCCGACTCCAGTTGTTCGTGTCTCAAGCTAATTTGCTTTCTCGGATGATGAAATGAGTACAGATATATGAAAAAAATTTTATATTTTGAAGCCAATAACATATAAGTTTTTGACCTGACTCGCTTTCCCCCCCCCCCCCCCCCATCTGCTTACAAAATTCAATACGAAGGTACATTTTGTGTGTATGATTAGGAATGTCCAAGAGTCTCGGTTCCCGACTCGGGAAATTTCTGGGTTTTTCGCTTCCCGGTCTCGTTCCCGATTACTTTTGGACTGGGACCTATCGGGTCGGGGAAGAATGAGGAAGAGGAAGACGAGGAAGAAACAGAGGACGAGGAAAGGATGAGGACGGTAAGAGGAACCCAGTCGGGTACCCGGACCCGTCAAACCCTAGTCAAAGAGGACGGTAAGAGGAGGACAGCAAAAGCGAGGAAGAAACAGAGGACGAGGAAAGGATGAGGACGGTAAGAGGAGGAGGAAAAAGACGAGGAAGAAACAGAGGACGAGGAAAGGATGAGGACGGTAAGAGGAGGAGGAAAAAGACGAGGAAGAAACAGAGGACGAGGAAAGGATGAGGACGGTAAGAGGAGGAGGAAAAAGACGAGGAAGAAACAGAGGACGAGGAAAGGATGAGGACGGGTATTGCCGATTTTTTATGAGGTAAGACTAATATGTACAGGGGGAACAGGCGGGGGAGGGGGATAAAGGGGAGGGATGAATTGCTTAGTTATTTTTTAAATTCTGATTTTCGATTTTTAAAATTTCATATTTTTCCGTATTTTTTTTTGTACTAATTGCCATTGCTTCGGCTTTTTTCCCTATTTTTAGTGGTATATTAACTTACTTATTGACCATATCTAATGACTAATTGTGAAACCCAAGCATTTTTAATTTTGATATAAAATTTTTGTCCGATTCAAGCACCCCCAAATTCCGTTTTTTTAAATTTCTTGATGAATTTTTGAAATGTCAATTTGTTATTTCCTCAAGGAATACATTCGGGCGAGTGGTGGTCCGTTGATCTGCTAATTGGCAGTTGCTGCGTTCATTCAGGATGTTGGTGCCAACATTTTTGGCTTTCGCGTGCCACACAACAATAACAATGCCATTGGTGGCACTGGTGGAAGTTTGGCGAAACTCCGTCCTTTTACAGCAACATTATTGTTAGTTTATATTTCCTCGTCATTCTCGGCCTCCAAATTTAACTTTTTTCTAAATTAAAAAAAAGTTTTCTGGTCTTAAAAAAGAAATTTTCTTGCTTGAGGATTTCCCATTGAAGATGCGAAGAGAAAAAGTGCCAAATTCGTCTGTCGCCGAATTAGCCGCTTCTGCTGACCCATTGGCACCGTCGGATTTTCTACTAAAAGTTGCTTCTGCCGACCAAGGGCATTCAGGTGATCGGGCACAGTTACATGCCAAGTTTGGTTTTACCCATTGGTTTTGTGGTTTTTGGATAAATGGTGATTATAGAACATGAATGAGTATGACAAATGAGTTTTTTAGTTCTCGAATTTGTTTTTTGTTTGTTTTTTTTAAACTTAGAGCTGAAACATAAAAACTTTTTTACGCCAATATCAAATCAATTGTTGTTTTTAATAGAATTTATAAGCTTTATTCACCTTATTTCTTTATTTATTTTTATAAATTATTCGTTTTGGACAAATTTGTGAAATGCTTCCTGAAATATTTTGCCATTGAATGCCTAAGATTTGTAAGTTCGGTAATATTTGTCTATGGCCATTCATCATCTGTACAAATTTGATCAAAATTAAATTAAATTTTATAAAAATAATTTATTATGTTCAAAAGGCACTCATCCAATCGTCGGAGTTGGCCAAAGATGTTGCGGGTGCCGAAGCGCTGTTGGAACAGCACCAGGAGCACAAGAAGGGCGGGGAGTAAAAAAGATACAGTAACCAGAAATACAATATAGGCAATAATATATACTAAAATGTTGGCAATTTCATGTCCGTTTTTAAGAGATCGAAGCCCGAACCGACTCATTCAAACAGACGGCCGAAACGGGGCAACGTCTGTTGGACGAAGACATTGAGGAGGCGGACGAAATTCGCCAGTGCCTTCAGGTGTAGCGGAAAAATAATAATTTAAAATCATAATTTTAAACTATCTTTAAATATTGCTAATTAAGGGCAATTCTTAAAAAACGTTTTACAAGCATTTAAAAAAATCATTTCTGAATTTCTTTTCACCGTTTGATGAATTTTTGATTTTTTTTAAATCATTCTTAAATGCTCAACAAATTTATAATTTTGGCTTTTATTTGGTATTTAAAATATTTTTTCCACAGAATTTGGCAATGGAGCAGACGAGCCTGAACAATATGTGGGAGGAGCGTCGCATATTATACGAACAGTGCATGGACCTGCAGTTGTTCTACCGCGACACGGAGCAGGCCGAGTCGTGGATGACCAAACAGGAGGCAGGTTAGGATTAAGCTGATTGCTAATTAAAATGAAGGGTTTGTCGGATTCGAGATTCTATTTGGCACCCGGAACTCAAGCTTTTCAGAATCATTCGTCTGTTTTTTCAAACAAACCCTGAGCTGGTCGTCGCGATCGCCCATTTTCTGAAGCCAGCAAAATTTATTTTCTTCTTTTTTTAAAATCAGAGATTTCCTACTACATTATAATTCAAGACAGTGTTTGGCCTTACGCATATTTCAATGGACAAATTAGGTAATAACTTTTTGCATTTTGGCTAATTTCTATTAACCGAATTTAATTGGTCTGTTGATTAGAGCGAAGGACGGATAGTGATTTTGAAACAAATTCAATCTTTTTTTGATCAACCTGAGTATTTGCATTAATAATTCTACGGTTCTTAATTTTTAAGGCTTTTCTCCAAAACGACGACCTCGGCGACTCGCTGGACGCGGTTGAGTCGTTGCTTAAAAAACACCTTTGGCCGCCCAGGAGGAGAAAATCCATGCATTGGATGAATTTGCCACCAAATTGATTGAGGGCGGACATTATGCAGCGGAGGATGTGGCCAAACGGCGTGAAAAGGTGGCCAAATTATATTTTAATTAATTTAATCTCGAAAATACAACCGGAGAAGGGTAGCCATTATTCAGTTTTTTTAATCATATTTCTGGGTTTTTAGTCAATATAACAAATATTAACGGGAAAAAGGAGGCCCTCACTGGTCTATTTCTTGGATTTTACTGAAGAAAATAACAAAAAATTGAAAATTTATTCTTATGAAATATTTAAATATATCAATGTACATAATTAGGGCCCGGATTTTTATGTTTTTACATATTTTTTTTGCGGCTTAGTTATGGCGAGAGAAGCCCAAAAATAGGAAGGAAAAGACAAAATTGGCGCCGGAAAAAATACAGCCGGAGGGAGAAAAGAGAAAAATTGGCATCGTTGTCACATAAAATATGTTAGCACATATTTTGGGGTTTGGCACATATTTTGCACATATTTTGGCATTTTTGAGAAAAATTGCAATAAAAATACAAGAAAATTGAAAAATACACCCCTAAAAATCGACTTTTTTACCGAAGAAGGAAAAGACAAAATTGGCACCGGAAAAAATACAGCCGTAGAATGAAAAGAGAATTGGCACCGGAAAAAATACAGCCGTAGAATGAAAAGAGAAAATTGCACCGAAAAAATACAGCCGTAGAATGAAAGAGAATTGGCACCGGAAAAAATACAACCGGAGGGAGAAAAAGAAAATTGGCATCGGAAAAAATACAACCGGAGAAGGAAAAGACAAAATTGGCACCGGAAATAATACAGCCGTAGAATGAAAAGAGAATTGGCACCGGAAAAAATACAACCGGAGGGAGAAAAGAGAAAATTGGCATCGGAAAAACCCAGCCGGAGAAGGAAAAGACAAAATTGGCACCGGAAAAAATACAACCGGTGAAAGAAAAGAGAAAATTGGCACCGGAAAAATACAACCGGAGGGAGAAAAGAGAAAATTGGCACCGGAAAAAGGCGTCGATTTGCAATATTCCCAATTAATTTATTTTTTCGGGCTCATAAACAGCTGAAATGCGAAATAATTGAAAAACAACAAAAGTACATCATTGCAAAAGCCAAAAAGGCTCAGGACATACTCTGAGAAGGCAAGAAAAGCCTCAAATAAATGTTAAAATCGGTCAAAATGAAATAAAAATTTAGAATATTTGAATTATGGCCATGACGGCAAATGTCCGACTCATTCGTCAGTGTTTTATTTTTTGTAAATTGAATGAAAATGAAGAAAGTATTTTTTGAATGAATTAAAAAATAGTCATTTTTCTATTTTAACGCCAATTTAATTCATTATCAGTCGATAATCTGCCGAAATTTCGCATTGAAACTCTCGAATCTGGCAAAGTCTCGAAACTCGAAAAGGCTAAAGAGTGAGTCAAAAGGCTTGGGTCTTCGCTTTTGCTGATTGTTAGACCGACGAAACAAAACAATACGAATCACTAGTCATCTGCTGAGTTGAAAAAACAAGAGCAAAAGGTCATAGAGCGCACCAAAATGCCCCGGGGCTTTTCGCCGGTAGAAATTCTCGAACAGCAGCACAACGCTATGAACTTAACATTGCCACCATATTGTATTATCCTCTCAACCTTTTTACAGTACCTCCTCTCCTTTTCCTTTTAATAAAGTGCATTTAACACAAAATACATATAAATTGTATTTAGTTTTTTCAAAAGCATGACACACATTAGTGTCTCACACTAAAGTCACAGAACAAACCACTAATGTTTTTTCAAAAGCATGACACCTTTAAGCGCCAACCGCCACCGACCGACCACCGCCATTGATGGAACAAAATGGTTGATCCCCAGGTGCTGTTATTGCTTTAGCGATCAGTTTACCCCCACCCTTTGGCCAATTGTGTATTAGCTTTTTTTAGCTTTTTTTGCACATTTTATCGGGGGGGGGGCACTTTTACGGGACGTGACAAGCAACCACCACCCATCTCGCCATCGGGCTGCGGGTGGGATGGCGGTACCCGCCTATCGCCGGGTTGCTTCTGCCGGCAGAGACCGCCCATTTTGGCACTGTTGGCCACCGCATTTAAGCGCCTTGGGGCCAACAAAAAGGCATTCAATCCCAACTCCCCATAATCCTCCTCTTCCCTTCCTAGGTCAATAATGACCGCGTTGATTAGACTCGTGTAAGTCAATTGGGCGGGTTATTCAATTAAGATTTATTTTTTCTACTCAAACTTTAGTTTGTTTGCCAGCATTGTCTGCGCTATGGAAACTGCTGCCCTGGGACGGCGCTCTGTCGTCAACTCGGGCGCAGCGGAGCCGACGGACGAACAACCGGGTAAATAAGAATTAACACATTAGTGTCTCACACTAAAGTCACAGAACAAACCACTAATGTTTTTTCAAAAGCATGACACACATTAGTGTCTCACACTAAAGTCACAGAACAAACCACTAATGTTTTTTCAAAAGCATGACACACATTAGTGTCTCACACTAAAGTCACAGAACAAACCACTAATTTATTGTTCAACCTCCTCAGAAAGAGGGGGGGGATTATTAGATACGTGGGGATAAATGTTGAAAGTGATTCCCCCTCCTTTCTTGGCCACGACTTCTTTTCGATGTTTAAAAATTTTAATTTCCTGCTCAAAATTAAGTCAATTCGGACGGACTGGTTTTGTATAAATTTTTTTTTTATCATTTCATCGTTTTTCAAGATTTTTTCTAACAATTTGTTACAAAGACAAATTTTCGGAAAATTTTTTCCCCCAAATTTCCCACTTAAATTTTTCAGTGAACAAAGCGTCAGCGAATGAGAAGAACATGGACGTCGGAGCAAATTTGTTTGTGGGCAATTTGGACCCGGAGGTGGACGAGAAGTTGCTGTTCGACACGTTCAGCGCGTTCGGTGTCATTTTGCAGGTGTGGGGACAGCCGGCTCAAATTTTTTTTTTTTTTTGAAATTTCCATACATTTTAGCCCCCCAAAATCATGCGCGACGTGGAGACGGGCAGCAGCAAGGGCTACGCGTTCATCAATTTTGCATCGTTTGAAGCGTCCGATGCAGGTCTCATTTATTTTTCAATTAAAATTTGACATTTGCCTATGTCCAAATCGGGTTTAAACGAAATTCCATTAAATTAGGGAGGAAAATTGGGGTAAAAATTTTCTTAAAAAAATTTATTCAGCGCTCGAAACGATGAATGGCCAATTCCTGTGCAACCGGCCCATCACGTGTTCGTACGCGTTCAAAAAGGACACCAAAGGGGAGCGGCACAAACCACTAATGTTTTTTCAAAAGCATGACACACATTAGTGTCTCACACTAAAGTCACAGAACAAACCACTAATGTTTTTTCAAAAGCATGACACACATTAGTGTCTCACACGAAAGTCACAGAACAAACTTATAATTTGTGCCATTTTCACAATGTTTTATTTTCCCTTAATCATTTTTTTGCAATTTCAGAATCCTCCCCGCCACAATTCCTTCGCCCGTCGAGGGCATTCCGCCGTTGCCACCCGCGCCGCCGGTGCCGTTCCCACACGGCACTAGGATGAAAAGGCGGGGATCTTCAGTGGGAGCTGCCGCGGCGAAGAATTTGGCCAAGAACGGTGGCGCTGGAGTGATGAAAAAAATCAGTCAAAAAGCCGCCAGCGTCCTTTGGCCAGCGGTTCGTAGGCGCTTAGACCGGGCATTTTCGCATGATTCGCCTGAAACATCTGGATCTTTTTCTTCCTCTTTCTCGGCTTTTTGTCTGTTCTGCTCTATCATTTGTTGCGTCGCCATCCCGCGCCTCCTTCTCCCATTGAGATGAATCCAGTTCGCTCAGACCTCTTAGAAGCAGTTAACTTTTTTTATTCATCACAGCAATTGTGTGTATTATGACGTCATTCATTTATTTCTCATCATTTTTAATAAAGATTATGACACAAATCATTCAAAATACATTCGGAGGCAATTGGATTGGCCACCGGCCGTAATTGGCAAGAAAGGCCAAATGTCTACGACATCATTAATTGTGGGCGGGGGATTTAACAAATTTTTGCCATTTTGGGGTTTCAAAAACAAAGGTACATTAGAGACTGGCGGTGCCGACAGGTGCCGTTGGAAAAATTTTTTTTTGAAACATGAAATATTTTATTATAAGAATTACAATTTGTCGAATTCTCTACCAATGCTAAAAAAAGCATTGCCAATTCCAATTTTACACTGCGCCTGTGCCCGGCAAACCCAACAAAAGTGGGCCACAACCGCCATCGATGTTTTTGTTTTTTCATTGAACCTCCATGAGGCTATTTTTTGAGTGACTAAAGTTGGATTTAGCCCGGAGTTTTGCACTGTCGCGAAACGCCCCATTTTTACACCATTTTTGCACTGTCGCGAAGTGCCCATTTTTGCACTGTCGCGAAGTGCCCAATTTTATTGATTTTTATTTTTGCACTTG
Source organism: Heterodera glycines (assembly GCA_004148225.2). Taxonomy (NCBI): domain Eukaryota; kingdom Metazoa; phylum Nematoda; class Chromadorea; order Rhabditida; family Heteroderidae; genus Heterodera; species Heterodera glycines. The sequence goes on from CP049708.1 coordinate 649,047, forward strand.
TCGCGAAATGACCTAGCACCGAACAGCAGATCGGAAATGTTGGTTCAGGCCAAAGTTTAAAAATTTATGGGTCATCGTCGTGGCATTGTTTGTGCATTGATGAGTTAGAAAATGTTGTGGACAATGTTAGCAAATTGAGAAGAATTTTAAAAAAAAGCTGTCAGAAGTCAAAAATTGAATTCCGAAAATCAGCTTATGTTACAAATGCGAGGAATGAGTCGATGGAAAGGGACCCATCGACAAATACAATCAATAAAAGAAAACTTGTTTCGAAAATAATTTATTTTAAATTCTTTGTCTCACTAAGGATGCCAATTGTATAGAAATCCATTTTTTATATGTTTAAAGCAATTTGAGACAAAACCTACCAAAAACCGAAATTTCCATTTTTTGCTTAATTTAAGCATATCTAGCAATTTTTACGAAAGTTTAAAATTTAAACTATTTAAATTTTTTAAATCTTTGTCCTAGCGTATTCAAAAGTCGCACAATCAGCAGCACTACTTTTTGGCAGTGAGTTCAGCTGGGCAACAATCGCTTGATATTTGGGCTTGTTGAGCACCGCGGTGAAAGGCACGAGTACCATTTCCATTTGTTGGTCGTAGTCCTGTACAGTATCACCCCCCCTCTAACAAAATAATTTGCAAACGCACTGATGCGGCCGGTCTTGCGGGAACAGCGGATTTTGCGCAGCCAGAAGCCGTTCCGCGGTTGTGCCGTGCCGCTCCCCTTTGGTGTCCTTTTTGAACGCGTACGAACACGTGATGGGCCGGTTGCACAGGAATTGGCCGTTCATCGTTTCGAGCGCTGAATAAATTTTTTTAAGAAAATTTTTACCCCAATTTTCCTCCCTAATTTAATGGAATTTCGTTTAAACCCGATTTGGACATAGGCAAATGTCAAATTTTAATTGAAAAATAAATGAGACCTGCATCGGACGCTTCAAACGATGCAAAATTGATGAATGCGTGGCCCTTGCTGCTGCCCGTCTCCACGTCGCGCATGATTTTGGGGGGCTAAAAATGTATGGAAATTTCAAAAAAAAAAAATTTGGGCCGGCTGTCCCCACACCTGCAAAATGACACCGAACGCGCTGAGCGTGTCGAACAGCAACTTCTCGTCCACCTCCGGGTCCAAATTGCCCACAAACAAATTTGCTCCGACGTCCATGTTCTTCTCATTCGCTGACGCTTTGTTCACTGAAAAATTTAAGTGGGAAATTTGGGGGAAAAAAGTGGGACCCCTTCGCATCGATTTATTATTAATTTAATTTTAAATAAATTAATTTAATTCTTATTTACCCGGTTGTTCGTCCGTCGGCTCCGCTGCTCCCGAGTTGACAGAGCGCCGTCCCAGGGCAGCAGTTTCCATAGCGCAGACAATGCTGGCAAAAAAACTAAAAATTTGAGTAGAAAAAATAAATCTTAATTGAATAACCCGCCCAATTGACTTACACGAGTCTAATCAACGCGGTCATTATTGACCTAGGAAGGGAAGAGGAGGATTATGGGGAGTTGGGATTGAATGCCTTTTTGTTGGCCCCAAGGCGCTTAAATGCGGTGGCCGACAGTGCCAAAATGGGCGGTCTCTGCCGGCAGAAGCAACCCGGCGATAGGCGGGTACCGCCACCAAGCCTTTTGACTCACTCTTTAGCCTTTTCGAGTTTCGAGACTTTGCCGGATTCGAGAGTTTCAATTGCGACAATTTCGGCAGATTATCAACTGATTATAAATTAAACTGTCATTAAATTAGAATTAAAATTGTTTATTTCTTTCAGAAATTGTCAATAATCGTTTTTGCCACTAATTGGTGGCATTTTTGCTCTTATTTTGGTGATATTGCGCTATTTGACCACCATTTTATGTATGTTTTCTGATTAATAGAAAAATGACTGTTTTTTAATTCATTCAAAAAATACTTTCTTCATTTTCATTCAATTTACAAAAAATAAAACACTGACGAATGAGTCGGACATTTGCCGTCATGGCCATAATTCAAATATTCCTAAATTTTTATTTCATTTTTACCGATTTTAACATTTATTTGAGGCTTTTCTTGCCTTCTCAGAGTATGTCCTGAGCCTTTTTGGCTTTTGCAATGATGTACTTTTGTTGTTTTTCAATTATTTGGCATTTCAGCTGTTTATGAGCCCCGAAAAAATAAATTAATTGGGAATATTGCAAATCGACGCCCTTTGATTATTTAAACTAATTGAAAAAAACCAAATTGAATTTTCAATTTGTTTATTAATCAAGAAAGTGAATGTTGACAAATTGGGAAAATTTCGTTGAAATTTATTAATTTTGAAATTCGAAATAGAACAAAAGTTCCACCAGCATTGGCACAGGAGGTGAACGGAGTTCTTCTTTTACTCTTTCAATTTTTTATTCATTCAAAATATCTTTTCATTCATTTAATACAATTTTTGACTTTGCAAGTTCCTTTGGTACTTTCCTGTTTTTAAGGTAACCTCAATTTTAAAAAGAAAAATTAAAAAAAAATTTTAGGGTTTAAAGTCTCATTTTCTAAGAAAAACTTTGGTATTTTGTAAAAATATTTAAAATAATTAAAAATAAAATTAAAACGAAGAAAAAAAATTATTTAATTGCCAAACTGACAAAAAGAGCAGCAAAAGACTGCGTACAAATGTATTTTTGTGTGTGAGAAACGGAAGAAAGCAAAAAAAAATTTTGGGACTAATTAAAAAATTAATTGAGGAAACAAAAAAAAATTTTGTATAATATAAAAATATGTAGAATAAAATTAGTTTTTTAAAATCTAAAAACATTCATTATCTATATTTAATTTTAATTTTTTGATTTTAAAGGAAATAGAAAATATTTTTTCGTCATAAAATTTATTAGTTTTGTTTACAAATAAAAGAAGCAAATTGGATTTGTTGTAGGGGATACCTTTATACCAAATGCTTAAAATCCGCATGCACAATGCCAGTTTCTTTTACAAATAATCCTTAGCGTTAGCTGCAGCTAGGCTACATATGCACAATGCTAAAGATAGGGTAGCAGCTACATATCTGCAGATTAAAATCACTATCCTCATCGAGATGAGGATAATTTCGATAGAAATGTCGATTAAAATCCCAAAAATAAGTTTAAAAATTGGAAAAATTGTACTAAATGACTTTTAATACCTCTAAATTTTTTTGATTTACATTTCATGATGATTGAACAAAACCCGAAAATTCGACCTTTCGAGTTCGGGTTAGGAATTGGTTGAAATAAATGTCAGATTCATGATCAGCGACCTAGAAAAGCCCCAGGAATAAGTTTTTACGGCTTTTTATGCAATAAAATTTTGCTAACCAAATTTGAGTTAGAAAATTTCTCTTGAGGGATAGAAAAGATAAAAAGATGTGTGACGAGAGAGTTGCTGCGGATGGGTATCTGCAGATAAAAAAATCTTCAGCTGCAGATAGTTAGCGCTAGCATTGTGCATAGAGATTTTATCTGCAGATTTTTTTATCTGCAGCTACCCTATCCGCATATCGCTAGCTACAGATAAATATCCTTAGCATTGTGCATACCAGCATCATTCGCCATTTACATAGCATTTTCTGTACATTTTTAATCAAATTTTTTTAAAATTATTTTTCATTTTGTATTGGAAATTGAAATAGCTTCGCTATTTAGCATTTCCTCAAGAGGGCGCACCGCGCCAAAATTTTTTGATTATAACCTTAATTAAAAATTCTTCCTCTTCCCCTCCTCTCCCCTTCTGTTCCTGTTCCTCTTCACTTTCCTCTTTCTTATCCCCTTTATCTTCTTCTGTCCCTCATATTCATCTTAGTGTTCCACTTTACCTTCTTCTTCCACTCTTGTCCATCTTCCCCTTCCACTTTTCCAATTTCTCTTCTTCTTTCTCTCTCGCATTTCCTCTTCCACTTTTATTTCTTTCCCGTTCGCTTTATCTTTCTCTTCCTTTTTAACTTTCTCTTTCCCTTCTGTTCCTTTTTTGCTTCTGTTCCCCTTCTTTTCCTCTTTCAGTTCCTCCTTGCCTTCCTCTTTCTACTTGCACAATCCGCTCCAATGTCAAATGTGTGCACAAAATGGTTGGGGAGTTTTCCGGGTTTGAATCACTCCGGTTTGGACTCCCAACCAGCCTCCGGTTCTTTCTCAGAATTGTGTCAAATATATTTAATATTAATTTAAATGGTTAAGTCGGGAATTAACAGTCAGAAATGGATGAGTGAGGAAAGGGTCTGAGATCCGAATCATTGAGTCCGAGAGTCATCCTATCTCGAGTCTCTCTTCAGTCCGTCCAAGTGGGGAAGTTAACAGAGCTTTTATAGGCACAGTGAGTGGATGGGAGAGAAGACAGAAATAATCTTATCAGTCGGCATATGTTAAGGATCAAAGAGAAGGAAAAGAGCTATACAATATTTAGGAAAATTACATAAGAAATGGCTGGGTCAAGATTTAGAGACGGGAGTAAATGGAAATTAGTGAAATCAAAGTACAAAAAAAAATTATTTGAATTCCAAAACAAAGTGTTAACGGCGAACACTGCACTACTCCTTTTCCCCTTCCTCTTTTCCCTCCTTTCTTCCTCTTTCTGTTCCTTTTTTTCTTCCTCTTTCTCTCTCCATCTTCCGATTCTACTCCCCTCCTTTCCCCTTCTTCCATTTCTTTTATCATCCAATTCTTTTTCCTTTCCCACTTCTCGTTCTCTTACTTTTTCCCTTATGTTCCTCTTCCGCTTCTATTTCTCATTCTCTTCTGTTCTTCATTCTCTTCCAGAAAAGACAAAATTGGCGCCGGAAAAAATACAGCCGGAGGGAGAAAAGAGAAAAATTGGCATCGGAAAAATATAACCATAGAAAGAAAAGAGAAAATTGGCACCGGAAAAATACAGCCGTAGAATGAAAAGAGAATTGGCACCGGAAAAAATACAACCGGAGGGAGAAAAGAGAAAATTGGCACCGGAAAAAATACAACCGGAGAAGGAAAAGACAAAATTGGCACCGGAAAAAATACAGCCGTAGAATGAAAAGAGAGACACACATTAGTGTCTCACACTAAAGTCACAGAACAAACCACTAATGTTTTTTCAAAAGCATGACACACATTAGTGTCTCACACTAAAGTCACAGAACAAACCACTAATGTTTTTTCAAAAGCATGACACACATTAGTGTCTCACACTAAAGTCACAGAACAAACCACTAATGTTTTTCAAAAGCATGACACACATTAGTGTCTCACACTAAAGTCACAGAACAACCACTAATGTTTTTCAAAAGCATGACACACATTAGTGTCACACTAAAGTCACAGAACAAACCACCACCGGAAAAAAAACAACCGGAGAAAGAAAAGAGAAAATTGGCACCGGAAAAATACAACCGGAGGGAGAAAAGAGAAAATTGGCACCGGAAAAAGGCGTCGATTTGCAATATTCCCAATTAATTTATTTTTTCGGGGCTCATAAACAGCTGAAATGCGAAATAATTGAAAAACAACAAAAGTACATCATTGCAAAAGCCAAAAAGGCTCAGGACATACTCTGAGAAGGCAAGAAAAGCCTCAAATAAATGTTAAAATCGGTCAAAATGAAATAAAAATTTAGAATATTTGAATTATGGCCATGACGGCAAATGTCCGACTCATTCGTCAGTGTTTTATTTTTTGTAAATTGAATGAAAATGAAGAAAGTATTTTTTGAATGAATTAAAAAATAGTCATTTTTCTATTTTAACGCCAATTTAATTCATTATCAGTCGATAATCTGCCGAAATTTCGCATTGAAACTCTCGAATCTGGCAAAGTCTCGAAACTCGAAAAGGCTAAAGAGTGAGTCAAAAGGCTTGGGTCTTCGCTTTTGCTGATTGTTAGACCGACGAAACAAAACAATACGAATCACTAGTCATCTGCTGAGTTGAAAAACCAAGAGCAAAAGGTCATAGACCGCACCAAAATGCCCCGGGGCTTTTCGCCGGTAGAAATTCTCGAACAGCAGCACAACGCTATGAACTTAACATTGCCACCATATTGTATTATCCTCTCAACCTTTTTACAGTACCTCCTCTCCTTTTCCTTTTAATAAAGTGCATTTAACACAAAATACATATAATTTGTATTTAAAAATTATATGATAATTTACTCCAAATAAATTTTTTTTTCTTTTTGTCAACAAACAAAAAGTTCATTATCATTTCTGTTGACCATCTTTAAGCGCCAACCGCCACCGACCGACCACCGCCATTGATGGAACAAAATGGTTGATCCCCAGGTGCTGTTATTGCTTTAGCGATCAGTTTACCCCCACCCTTTGGCCAATTGTGTATTAGCTTTTTTTAGCTTTTTTTGCACATTTTATCGGGGGGGGGGCACTTTTACGGGACGTGACAAGCAACCACCAACCATCTCGCCATCGGGCTGCGGGTGGGATGGCGGTACCCGCCTATCGCCGGGTTGCTTCTGCCGGCAGAGACCGCCCATTTTGGCACTGTTGGCCACCGCATTTAAGCGCCTTGGGGCCAACAAAAAGGCATTCAATCCCAACTCCCCATAATCCTCCTCTTCCCTTCCTAGGTCAATAATGACCGCGTTGATTAGACTCGTGTAAGTCAATTGGGCGGGTTATTCAATTAAGATTTATTTTTTCTACTCAAATTTTTAGTTTTTTTGCCAGCATTGTCTGCGCTATGGAAACTGCTGCCCTGGGACGGCGCTCTGTCAACTCGAGCGCAGCGGAGCCGACGAACGAACAACCGGGTAAATAAGAATTAAATTAATTTATTTAAAATTAAATTAATATGGAGACGGGGGATTATTTTTCGCTGATTTATTCGTGAAAAATTTTTGAAATTTTTTTGAACGTCGCCAAAAAATGTAATCGTGTCAAAAAAAATCAATTTATATTTTTTAGTGAACAAATCGTCTGCGAATGAGAAGAACATGGACGTCGGAGCGAATTTGTTTGTGGGCAATTTGGACCCGGAGGTGGACGAGAAGTTGCTGTTCGACACATTCAGCGCGTTCGGTGTCATTTTGCAGGTGTGGGGACAGCCACCAAGAAAACAATTATTTTTTAAAAATTATTTCAATAATTTTAGCCCCCCAAAATCATGCGCGACGTGGAGACGGGCAGCAGCAAGGGCCACGCGTTCATCAATTTTGCATCGTTTGAAGCGTCCGATGCAGGTCGTCTCATTTATTTTTCAATTAAAATTTGACATTTGTTCCCCGGACATTTGCCTATGTCCAACGGGTTTAAATTTGAGTGATGTTTAGGCAATCAGGGATTTAAAAAACTTATTTGAACCCAATTTTGGACATAGCCACAAATGTATGGGGCGAAAATATCTGCAGACGGAAAACAGAGAGTTGCAACGAACTCCGTCAAATTAGAATAAAAAATTTTGGGAAAGTTTTCCGAAATTTTTCTTTCAGCGCTCGAGACGATGAACGGCCAATTCCTGTGCAACCGGCCCATCACGTGTTCGTACGCGTTCAAAAGGGACACCAAAGGGGAGCGGCACGGCACAACCGCGGAACGGCTGCTGGCTGCGCAAAATCCGCTGTTACCGCAAGACCGGCCGCATCAGTGCGTTTGTTTTTGCATATTACGGCACAAATTTTTTTGTGAGAGGGGGGGGGGGGATTTCACTAAATTGTTTAATCTCTAAATTAAAGACAATTTAGAATTTGTGCCCTAATTGCACAAATATTGAAAGCGTTCGTCCCACTTCCCTCCCCTCCCACATTAAATTTAATTTTAAATTCTCCACTCAAGTCTTCGGACTATCTCTAGCAAAATTACCTTTTGCAATTAATAAATTAGGAAAAAACGGATTTGCCGGCATTCATAAAAATGTGCCATTTTCACAATGTTTTTTTATTTTCCCTTAATCATTTTTTTTCAATTTCAGAATCTTCTCCGAAATTCCTGGACTTCGGTTTGTTTATTTAATAATTTTTTAACATTTTATTATTTTTTTTAAAATTTAGTCCAATGCCTAAGGCGCCGGTGGTGCCCGCCACAATTCCTGCGCCCGTCGAGAGCATTCCGCCGGTGCCATCCGCGCCGCCGGTGCCGTTCCCGCACGGCACTGTCATCCCATCGCCGCCGGTTGCGTCAATTGCGCCCGCGGGCATGGCCATGGGGTAACAACCGAAAACAAAAATGAAAATTAACCCAAAAAATAATTTGAAATTAAATCATGTAAAATTTAGAAGCAAAATGGCAAAGGAAAACGAAGAGGGGCAATCGGTTGAAAAAAACGAAGAAAAGAAAACAAGGAAAAGGCGGGGACCGTCTGTTGCGGCGAAGAATTTTGCCAAGAAAAGTGGAGCAGGAGTGGTGAAAAAAATCGGTCAAAAAGCCGCCGGCGCCCTTTTGCCGGCGGGAGCGTTCGTAGGCCTAGATCGGGCATTTGCGGATAACGGGATCTTTTTCTTCGTCTTTCTCGGCTTTTGCTTTTTGTCTGTTCTGATCTATCATTTATTGTGTCGCCATCCCGCCCCTCCTTCTCCCATTGAGATGAATCCTATTCGCTCGGGCAGACTTCTTAGAAGCAGTTAACTTCAATTGTGTGTATTATGACGTCATTCATTCATTTCTCATCATTTTTAATAAAAATTATGACACAAAGCATTCATTTGAAACCAATTTTGGACATTGACACAAAAAAATGAAAGGAAAAGGGGTGAAAATTGGGCAGGACAAGAGAATAGTGATGAAAGAATACGAATAACAAATACATACACAACAAACAATTAACCACCGGGTCAATGTGCCATTCTCCCGGATTTTCGGGCAATGGCAAACATTCGGTCAGTTCGGGGTACTCGTCATAATCGCGCAAGTCGACCAGCAGCAGGCCCTTGTGTTCCGCCTCAATGTCGCCGGCCAGGCCGAGTTTGTCCTGGATTTATTAATGTCACCCCACAAATTGAATTAATTGCACATTGTTCAAATTGGCGTCCCAATCCCTAAAGCCCCGGGATTTTGAGCTCGATTTCGGGTTTCCCGTAAGTTGCGGAATTGGGTTTAAACCTATTTTTGGGTCGGTTTAAAATTCGAAAAATTCAAAGATTTGACACCTAACTTTTTTTAAAACGATCGAATCCTGAAAAATTTGGTAGCATCCGAAAGCTCTTGACGAGCTAAGTCTAAAAAGAAGTGAACTGATGAGATTCATATAATGCATAAATTGTGAATGAAAAAAATTATGTTAATTCAATACCAAATTATCGAAAATATTAATAAATAAAATTAATGTAATTATTAAAAAAAGTGTTTTTAATCATAATAAATATGGATAAAACAAAATTTGCTTTACGGTAGTGAGTTATCGTAAGTTGGCACTCACTCCAATTTCATTCACCTCATTTTGTGGTTTTGAGAAGCAATTGGGCAAAATTTTCAAAAAAAGACTGAACAAAGTGATCAATCCAAAGATTTCCCTTTCAGTTTCAGGTTTTTTATATGGGACCACAAAATTTTAAATTTTGAAAAAAAATGTTAATTTGCTTTGGACCGGACTCAAACTCGGACATGGGTCAAATCGTTTTACATTCTCCCAATAAATTTTTGGATAATTATTAGGTTGGAAATGGGTTCATAAATTTTTAAACTTTGGCCTGAACCGACACTTCCGAAATTTCAAAATTTAATAAAACCCAAAAAATATATAATTTGAGAAATGCTATTGCTTTTATTATCGATGCTTTTCTTTCGTCGTTTCAATTTTGCGTGCCGCTGTTCGTGCCTTCGTCGTCGTCATCTTCGACATTTCTGTTGTTGTACACGTTGGCAAACCGTCGCCGACAAATGTTCGGCCCGTTCTCCTCATATTCTGCGCGACTCACAAATTTGGCGGTCAACCGAGGCGAGAATTGTGTGGCAGCACCAACATCAGCAGCGGATGATGCAGAAGTCTCGGCTAAAAAATAAATGGAATTCTGGGAAAAAACAGGGAACAAAATTTGGAAAGTGACCCAGGAGGGACTTTTAAACAAAGAAATTTCGTATAAAAATTATTTTTAAATAATGATAATGAATTCTAGGGGTCAAATTTATATGTTTGATTTCAGTGAAAACCCTTGAAAATTTGATTTGTTTTTTTTCGAGAAAACGTTAGGAAGTTTTTGGAATTTTGTTCTTGAAATTTTCTTTAAAAAATTCTATTTTTATCTTGAAAAATTGCTATGTTTAAATTTTTTTGAATTTCGGCGACCAAATTTTGGGGTGCACAAAAAAAAACAATTTTTATTCAATATTATTTTTGTGCAACTCCGCACCATCGTGCTGTTGTTGTTGGATTGCGTCGCGTGCACATTCCCACGCGTGGCAAATCGGGTCGGACGGCTGGTGAACACCAAGCGTGAACTGCTCCGGCATCATGGAACGCAATTCCTGCTCACTGCCAATTAGCAAAAAATAAATATGATAAAAAATAAAAATTGAAATAAAGGGCTAAGAAACAATTTTTGGTTATTGAGTTTGTCCCCGCCCTTTTTTGAAAACGTTCAAAAATTTTAATTTCATAAAAACAAGTTTCCTGTGGTTTTTAGAGGTCGCTGATCACGAAACCGGCGTCCATTTTGACCGATTCCAAACTCCGGGTCCGAATTCGAACAATAAGTCGAAAGTTCAATTTTCGAGTTTTTGAGTTCTAAATCGGTTTACTGAAAACCAACAATTCTGCAATAAAAAAAGAAATTTCGAAATTCAACAATTTGTCGGAATCAGTTGAATTGGTGAACCTCGGAAACCGGGTCTGTATCGTTTCGGCGCCGCCGTTTCGGCGCCAGCCCAAGTTTTCGGACTATAACTTTTTTTAGTCTAAACCAAATCTAATATAGTTGGTATCATTCGAAGTCTTAACATGTTTTGAAGCTTTTCTAAGGTATTGCTTTACGATTAGACAAATACCAAAAAAGTTATACATGAAAATTTCAAAAAAGTCAAAATTTTTGAAGTTTTTTCTTAATAATTTTTTAAAGGCTAGAATTTTGTTGGTTTTTTTTTGTAAGGCTAGTAGAGCATGTGAAGGACTTTCGAATGATACCAAGATTGTTTGATTTTGCTTACAAAGAAAAAAGTTATACACAAAAAACATGGGCTAGCGCCGAAATGGCGGCGCCGAAACGACCTAGTCCCTCGGAAACCATAGGAAATTTGTTTTTATTGAAAATTTTTTATTTAAAAAGGGGGGACAAACAACAGTATTACACTATTTCTTGGTAAAATGTGAGTCGTTGTTTTTTTTTCCAAATTTTTACATTCTTTTGCGATAGCCCGGGAAGAGGGCGTTCCCGCCGGTCAGCACAATGTTCCGCGCCATCAACAGCTGCGTTTCTGAAAGCAATAAGCAAAAGTACTCCTTCTTCTCCTCCCCTACGAGGTGCACTTCATTTCCCCCAGCCCTAAAAATTTTTAAAAACTCAGTTTTTTTCAAAAAAAAAATTCTAACAATTTTTAAAAAATTTCGAGGCGGGTGTGACCTGCTCCGCCCCCTACGGCGAGTCAATATTAGAGCCTGAAATTTTAAATTTGCAGATCCCGCTGCGGCATTGCGTGAGACGGGGTCCCGCGGGATTAATCCAGCAAATCCCGCAATTCCCAAAAAATGCGGGATTGGGTACAGCACACACACGGTGGTATCACATCTTTTTTTAAGTAAAAGCCTTCGGTTAAACCCCTGCCCCCCGCCGCACCCTTTGGCAGCCGTTCAATGACAGCACACAATGCTTCTGGGATGCCCATTTGCTGCACTTCAACATCGCCAGGCCGAATCAGCAGTTCGGGCAGTGCAAAGCGTTCAACGCCCAGCGTGACCTTCTGCTGCTGCTCGTCGTCGTCGGCATTTTTGTGTGCCAACTGCAGCAAAAAATAATGAGAAATAATACTATTTTAAATTAAAAAAATAGCAGATCGCCCCCCCCCCTAAATTTTTTTTCAAAATTAGAAAAAATTGAAAAATTCTCAGCGATTTTTCAAAATTTTATTAAGTAAGAAGTTTTTCCAAAAAATTATTTAAACGAAATAACAAAAAAAAATCCAAGAGAAAATTTTGATAAGAAAATTTCAAGAAATTGCGATTCAAAATTTTTATGATGAAATACCAAGATTTGCAAAAAATTTCCATAAAATTGCTGAAAAACGAATTTTTTTAATTAGCGATTTGTTTCTTCACCCTATTAGAAGCGTCCCCCCGATGCAGCACATGGCCCCGTGTTGTGTGCACAAAATCAGGCAAAACATAGTCGACACGGTTGGCACTGGAACAAAAATTAAATTAAAAAATGTAAGAAATAAAAAAAATATTTTAAAAGTATTATTTAAAAACGAAATTCTCCGTCAGACAACAGAAAAGTTGGTGGTTTTCATCCTCTTCATGGACCATAAGGAGTAGCAAATATAAACAGAAGTCATCATTCGGAGAAGAAATAATTTTTTTGAATTTTATTTAAAAACTTCGACGGGAATCGAACCCTTTGTAAATTTAAACACAGCAGGAGGCATAGACCACTGAGCCAAAAGAGGAACAAGGGTCTTACCAGCAATTGACTAATTTATTTAATAAAATTGTTTAATCGAGTTTTAATAAATTAAAATAATCGGCTAATTTGAAATATTTAACTGTAAAACCGCTCGTTTCCTTACCCCGAGAAATTTTTATGAAAAAATTTTTTGAAAAAAATTTTCGGAAAAATTTTATAGAGAATTATGTGTAAAGATTTTCAAAAGGCGTACCGCCATCGGTCCATGTCCCGCTGAAAGTCGGTGGAGACGAAGCAGCAGTCCTCCTTGCACTGTGTTGTGATGAATTTTAAATAATTTTTAAAATTTAAATTTAATTTTTTCAAAAAAAAACGATTGCGCTTACACAATTGACCAAATACGTCTCGTCCATCATGTGCAGTTGGCGGTAGGAGATCCAATCCTTCAACTGATTGGTCAATGCTTTGCCACCGATGTCAATTCTTTGTTGGTGGTTTTAAAGGGATTAAATGGGGATCCCCAAAATCTCGCCGAGACAAAACCTCGTCCCGAATAGGCACCGCTGGTTCCTTCCTCGCTCAGAAAAATTTTTTTTTTTAAAAGCAACCAAAAATGGTTGAAATTTTTTTATGATGCTCAACTCCCGTCCCCATAAAAGCAACCAAAAATGGTTGAATTTTTTTATGGTGCTCAACTCCCCTCCGCATAATTTAAAAATTCTCTTTTGGCATGGATTTACCGGACAATGCCCTCGCGCACAATTTGTCCCCCAACAAATGGCACAATGTGAGTGAACGAGTGCCTGTAAAAAGGGTAAAAATAAATAAAATTTTGTAAATTTCAAACAGATGAGACCAATGAGAAACCGACCCCGAGTCGACGACAACACAGCACGGATTGTGGGCCGAACAGTGCGCCTGGGCGGTGCAGGCGGACGCTAAAAATTGCATTTTTTAGAGGTAAATGGACCAAAAAACTACAAAAAAAAATTTAAAAATGAAGAAATTCTCACACATTTTTTTGAAATTATATCAAATTTTTCAAAAGATATTTTTTTTCTTTTTAAAAATAAGATCTTTTTAAAAAGATCTTATGAAAAATTTTAAAGATTTTTTGCTGAAAAATTATTTTTGTATTTTTTTATAGGCAATGAAAAAGCACAAATTTTCCTCACCGGACGTTCGGAGGAAAGCGTTGAAGCGGTAATTCTCGAACACAATCTCATCCGTGTTGTCCGCAAATGCACTAAAAATTGGACATCATTTAATTTCATCATATAAGCGAATACTGTTGTCGATACGGTTGTCGAGTAGGGACAGTTCTGAGATTTTGAATATTAATAAAGGAAATGATTACGGTATAGATGGACAAGGTGGAGGGGGATCAAGCGAGGGGGGGGGGGAAGAATTTTTTTTAGCAATTTCGATAATTATTTTTTCATAACAAATAGCACTCAATGTTTCAAAATTTTTCCCGGCGCGCCTATCGGCACGCCGGACCTCCTTTTTCCACTATTTTTACAATTTTTTTGCCTTAAAACAGCCAAAATTGGGTCATTTTTAATGAAAAAGTGCAAAAAAGTTTGACGAATTTTTCTCTCGATTTTTCGAAATTTTTATGATGAATCGTGCCCTCCCTGCCCCAATTTGCCATGCATTACAATGCCACTTCGTTGGGGTCAGTGAGCACCAGGCGGCACTGTTGGCAGTCCACGCCGAGGCCGGCGCCCTCCGTGCCGAACACGCGGTTCCAAATCTGCAGCTGCGTGTCCCAGTTAACTGAAATTGGAAAAAAAAAATTTTTAGAGTAATTTTTGCATGGTTTTGGTCCTATTTTTGCACAAATTTATGGGAAATCATCCATAATTGTTAAAATTAAATTTTAAAACATTGAAAAAATTTTTCAAAAATTTTTTCATTAGCTTTTGAAAATTCTAAGATTTTTTCTTGAATTTTGTAAAATTATTTTTAAGAGACAGTTAGGAGATGGACACAAATTCCAATGTAAATTTGCCAAAAAATGTGACCCGAAAACCTGCCAAGATATCCCCGTTCGAATGGCAACACGAAAAACAGTGCCGAACGGTCGGTGCACTGGTCCAATTCGTCGGCGACGAAAATGCGCTTCCGCTCGCCCTTCGATTTGAACACAGTGTTGGGGAAAATTCTAAAAAAACGGGGAGAATCGAGTGTAATTATTGTATAAAAATAATGTATAACCTCCGCAAAATTTTCCGAGTTTTTCAATTTCCAAATTTAAAAAAAAACTTTGATTATTTTAGAAGAAAAAAAAAATTTATTTTTTGAACTTTTTTGCCATAGTTTTCTAATAGAAAACCATTGGAACTATGAAATATAATACCAAAAAGACTGTTTCATTCTCTAAATTTTGTCAAAATTGGAGGGTCAATTTGTCGGCATCGTGGCCCCATCCGTTCCAAAATTGTGCCAAATTGGTACTTTTACTGTTTAAGGCCCATGAAAAATATACTTAAATTTTATTTCTTTTCCTAATTTTAAAAAACAAAATTCAAAAGACAGTTAATTTCTCGACTTTTTTCGAGTTTGGGTTAATGACTTGGTTCAAATTACACCAGAACTTGTTATCATGATTTTTCAAGAAAAAATGGCTATTTTTTTTTAATTTTACACAATTTTCTCATCATAATTCATTAAAATTTGGAAAAAAATCTTCCCGGCAGCGCCTTCGGCAGCGCCGGTTGTGTTGGATCCCGAAAAAATGTCCCTTCGTTAGTTTATGCAATATGACCGCGTATATTTTTGCATTTCTGCATGTCCTTTGTTGTTGTTTTTTAATTCAAATCTAGGCCCCAAAACCGAAAAGTACCTCCCATTCTACCACCATATTGTGAATTTGGTCCCAAAATGTCACACATTTGTCAATTTTGGCGCAAAGCCGCTCAAAATGCCCGCTTTTTGCCACGGCATCCCCCCCCCTCCCTTCCAATCTGTTTCTAATAAAAAACTGAATTTAATACCAAGAAAATGAATGCAACACGCAAATACCTGGCACTTTGGTCGGTGGAATAGCCCGCCTTTATGCTGTACGCGCCGTTGTCCATGATCAATGTCGGTTGCGACGACATTTGTGCCAAAATGGGTTGTGGCGTTGGAGGAATTTTTTTTTGGAAAATAGAATCTTTGTGGAAACTAAAAAATGTATGTAAAGGAAATTAGGTATTTGAAAATTTGTTCGCTATGCCCACCAGGGGTGGAGCACGACCTCGACTAGCGATTTAAATGGGTGACTGCAGATTTTTTCGCGATCCGCGGCAATTGGGATTAAATTTTATTCATTGAGACGATTGTCTTTGAAATATTCAAATTTATATAAAAAAATTTCTAAAACTTGGTATTCTCGAAAAATTTCGTTCAAAATTCCGGGTTTCCCCGTCTACGCTGACCAAAAAATTTAAAATATGGCTCAAATCACAAAATAGATCATTTTTTGGTCAAGTCTTTTAGCAAATTGCACTCAAATTATAAAATTTTTCTCTGGCGACGCTTATTGGCACCCGGATTCCCACCTGCTCCGCAAAGTTTATGGGTTTCATATATTCCTAACCCTAGCTATGAGGAAATCAGAACAAAAACAAAAAAATTTGCAATTTTCATTTTAATCATTTGTGTTATTTTTTAGGGTTTAAAACATTTCTGAATTTGTTGTGGTATTTTGTCCAATGTCTGTGCTAATCACCGAGAGAAATCAGGGTAATTTTTTTTTAAATTTCCCAATTAAACTGACGACATAATGCTTTGTTTTGGGCTTCCATTCATGAGACGGTTGGGATTTGTTTCAATTTGGACTCTTTTTTGAGCCAAAAAAAAAATTGTAAAAATCAGGGCTCGGAATTTTTGATTGAAAAATGCGGCGCCTTCATTTTTTCTTTTCAGATGCGACAATTTATGTTGGTGGTCTGGACGAGAAGGTCACCGAGGCGAGTGAGTGTTGTTGCACATTTTCAATTTTAATGAAGGATTTGGAATTGAGTGAAACAAATTTACGAATCGCAATCAATGACCTCAAAAACTACTACAAACAAATTTTCAAGAATTATTATTGAGAAAAAAGATTAGAAAAAAATCCCACTAGTTGTAGAGGGGTCTTTTGAAAAGTTTAAAAATGTTTTATTCAATTTTTGAGTTTTTTTTTGGCTTGCATCCTTTATTTTTCTTTTATTTTTTGCAGTCCTCTGGGAGTTGTTCGTCAACGCTGGTCCGGTGACCAACGTGAACATGCCGAAGGACCGGATCACCGGCACTCACCAGGGCTTCGGCTTTGTGGAGTTCATGAGCGAAGAGGACGCTGATTATGCCATCAAAATCATGAACATGATCAAGCTGTTCGGCAAACCGATCAAAGGTTTTTGAGGGTGGATACAACGACAGTTTATAGGATTTGGGATTTTCGGGGCTTGGCAGGATGAATTAACCGCTGAAAAAGTCGCCCAGCCAATTTTTGGACTTTTTTAGCCCCCTCTGGCAGGGGAATTGTACACAATTTCACAGATCCTCCACCTCCTTGGCCAATACTTCCTTTTTTTAAATAGTTGAATTGATTCGCCAGCGATAAATGGATTTTGGAATAAGTTTTGGCTGATTTTCAAAAGTTTTAACTTCCCGCGCAAAACAGAGCCAATTTGGACTTGGGACAGTTTTGTACAAACTTTTTTTTTTTTGCCTGTTGTAAACATTGGATTGTTTTTCATGACCCTTTTCAAACAAATTGATACAACGGCACAAATTTTCGGAAAAATTTTTTCCCCCAAATTTCCCACTTCAATTTTTCAGTGAACAAAGCCTCTGCGAATGAGAAGAACATGGACGTTGGGGCGAATTTGTTTGTGGGCAATTTGGACCCGGAGGTGGACGAGAAGTTGCTGTTCGACACGTTCAGCGCGTTCGGTGTCATTTTGCAGGTGTGGGGGCACCCGGCGGAATTATTTTATTTTTGTGAAATTTCCAAACATTTAGCCCCCGAAAATCATGCGCGACGTGGAGACGGGCAGCAGCAAGGGCTACGCGTTCATCAATTTTGCATCTTTCGAAGCGTCCGATGCAGGTCTCATTTATTCTTAGAAAATTTTTCGAATTTTTTAAACGATTTTCGGTGGATTTTTTTGGTTTGAAAACCTAGACATCTAAATTTTTTGAAAAATCTGAAATAAATCTTTAATTTTCACAGACCCTTTCCTCACAGCGGTGATCCTTTTTTAGCCAGTCGTGTCAGCAAAAAATTTCCGCTTTACTTTATTGAAAATTTACCCATTTTTTATATTCTAAAAAAACAGAGTTGAAATGAATGCCCTTAAATTTGGATGAAAAATTTGGAGTAATTTTTTTTTTCATTTCCAAAAAAATTTTTCTTCAAGCGCTCGAGGCGATGAACGGCCAATTCCTGTGCAACCGGCCCATCACGTGTTCGTACGCGTTCAAAAAGGACACCAAAGGGGAGCGGCACGGCACAACCGCGGAACGGCTGCTGGCCGCGCAGAATCCGCTGTTCCCGCAAGACCGGCCGCATCAGTACGTTGTGTTTGTGTATTACGGCACAATTTTTTGGGGGGGGGTGCATGGGAGGATTTCACCCGGATTATGGAAATCTGCAAAACGCTCGACAATTTAGAATTTTGTGCCCTAATTGCACCCACATTGATTTAATTTTACTCAAAAATTTTGTTTTCTATCAGGAATGAACTTATTAAATTCTCCCCCAAATCCTCGGTCCAGACTCTCCCCAAAATTACCGATTTTTACCATCAACAAATTTTAAAAAATGGGAATTTGCCTGTCATTCGTAAAAAAATGTGCCATTTTCACAATGTTTTTTATTTTCTCATAATTATTCTCTTTTTTAATTTTTCAGAATCTTCTCCGACATTCCTGGACTTCGGTTTGTTTAATAATTAATTAATTTTTTAGCATTTTTAAATTTGTTTTCAAATTTAGTCCGATGCCACAGCCACCGGTGATGCCCGCCACAATTCCGGCGCCCGGCGAGGGCATTCCGCCGTTGCCACCCGCGCCGCCGGTGCCGTTCCCGCACGGCATGGTCATCCCGCCGCCGCCGGTTTCGTCAATTGCGCCCGTGGGCATGGCTCTGGGGTAAAAAATGATACAAAATTGAAAGTACTATATTTATTCGAACAATAATAAATAAAAAACAACCCTTTGAAATTTGTATGCCAAATATATTTTTTAAATGAACATCAATGCATTTGAATTGAAAATATGAATTTAAAAAAAGCCTAATGGCGTACCTGAGAAAAAAAAATTCCGGAATTTTTTTTCAAGATTTTATTGGAACCCTAAACAGGGAATTTCATGGAAAATTTATTCAAAATAAATTGTATAAGGAATTGATTTCTTCAGGATTCCAGGTGTTTTTAAAGAATTTTCTGGAACTTAAACAAAGAATTTTAATAGAAAATTTAAAAAAAAATTTTTTTTAATGAATTAAACCCACTATTCGAACAAAAATAATTCTTGTGCAATTTCATTGCTAAAAATGGTGAAAATTTTAAATAAGGGGGAGCTTTTTAAAGATTTCAATTGCATATTTAGAATTTAATTTAATTCCGTGCCTTAAAAAAAATTTTTTTGGCGACACTTTTCAATTTAAATAATTTGCTTGTCCTTAAACAAATTTTTTTAAATTTTTCAGTTTTCTTCCGCACGCCGCCATGGCCGGCCTGCCCATGGCGCCAATGCAAATGCACCAATTGATGGCCCAGCGGCCGCCACCGCCGCCCCAAATGGGCCAAATGTTCGCGCCGCCGCCTCCTCCGATGTCCCGGTAAATTTTACCATTCATTATCAACAAAAAAATTTTTAAGTTTTTTTTTTTACCCAAATTTTTAATCAAAGTTTATATTTTATTACCATAATGAAAAAGAAGCTCTTTTTGTTTGCAAGGTTAGATAATAAAAAAACGAGAAGCATTTAAATTTTTTGAATTACCGGCGGAGAAAATAGGTCAAATTAGAAAAGTTGCGTGCGTGCGGGACTGAACCTGCGCTTGGGTTGAATCCCAAGTGGCGTGCTTTAACCATTGCGCTTTTTGCGCGGCAACAATTGGTGCTGATGCAAAGTTTTTTGTTTTTTCCATTTTTTTTTGGTTATAGATTTTTGTACTATAAATCAATTTCAAACAAAATCAAAATAGAAAAAGTGCGGAATGAATGTTCTCAATGAGTTAGTTACATTACTGTCGTGCGAATGGCGCAATGTTTAAGGCGCGGCCCTAACGATTCAATTTAGCGGGGTTCGGTTCCGCATGCACTGAGTTCTTTTTTTTAAATTTTTTATCTATTAATTAATTAATCTATAAAAAATCGGAATTTGTTCAAACTTGTAATAAAGTAACATTTTTTAAAAGAATTTAGTCTTTAAAAATAACCTTTTTTTACTAAAAAAAAAACTTGTGTCAATTTTTCTTTTAAATTTGTCTCCTCTCGTCTTGCGTTCTGTTCATTTATTTGTGCCACCAATTTCTTTTGCAGTCAGAGCATTCCGCCCCCACCGCCGCCGCCTCCGCAGCCGCCCACTCCGACCATGACGCCTCAGCCGCCGCCACCGCCGCTCAGCGGTCTTAGAAACTATTTTTATTGGAAAATTACAGGGACAAAAAATTTCCAAAAAATTGCTGAAATTTTTGACAAAATTTGCATATTTTTCGCAGATTTACATCAAAAAATTGCTGGTTTTATGTCTTTTCGAGAAAAAGTCTTGGAGGGAGTACCGACAAGGAAAAATCGAAAATTTTCAGCAAAATACTACACCTTCGAATTTCGTTTGACCCTCCCCCCCCACCTTTTTCATATATGGCCGCCTGAATTTTTTAAAATTTTATTTAGTGAAAAAAAAATTTTTTTTGGGAGGTTGGGAAACGTAGTGCACCCGTAACGGCATTGGGTTAACGAGGTTTCTCCAGTACTAATTGACTCTTGCCGCTAATTTTCTCTTGTTGTGCTAAAGCCTTATTCCCGCTATGAAAACCATTTTTTTTAATTTGCCAATTTTTTCAGCCCCTCCACCGCCGCCTCCGTCCGCTTGACCGACGACGACAAATTTGGCGCTTGCTGCTGGTTGATGTTTTGTGAAAGAATGCGGACAATATGATCTTTTTGCGGATGCTATCACATTTATTTATTTGTTGTTTTCTCTTTTTCCAAATCACTTTTTCAACATTGGCATTTTGCATTAAACGAATAAAAATCCAATTTTATTTGTTTTCAAAAAATCAAAACATCAGAAGCTATTATGAGAACTGTTATGACTATCAAATGATACTAAGAATTAAAATTTTCGTTGTATTCGTGATAGTTTTTTGATGAAAATTTAAATTTTTTTAAAAATACACCCCTATGAATTTGAAAATTTTTTCCCTCAAATTTTTTTTCTTGACAAAATTTGTGGTTTAAAAAATGTCAATATTTGCCAAAAAACTATTAGAGAAATGAAATGTACCTCATTTTCATCTGAAATCAGTGAATACAAAATTTTTTTGCTCAATTTTTGACTGAAAATTATGACTAGGGCCGCTATTTTAGTGAAAAACTTTTCTGTTTTGCTCAATTGTTTTGAAGAAAGGAGCTCAAAAAACGCATTTCTGCATTAAAATGTTTTCATTTGGACGTCATTTTTCGTCACTAGAAATCGGGTCCACTGCGTTTCGGCGCCGACCGTTTCGGCGCCAGCCCAGTTTTTGGACTATAACTTTTTTTATTTGTCAACCAAATCTAACATTGTTGGTATCATTCGAAAGCACTAAGTGTCCTCTATTAGCCTGCCGAATTCCGAAAAATTTAGTTAAGTTTAAAAAAAGTTGAAGCCAAAAAAGTTGGAAAATTTCGTTTTTTAATTCTTCTGGTCCTAACTTTTTTGAACCTTAACTAAATTTTTCGGAATTCGGCAGGCTAATAGAGGACACTTAGTGCTTTCGAATGATACCAACAATGTTAGATTTGGTTGTCAAATAAAAAAAGTTATATTCCAAAAACTGGGCTGGCGCCGAAACGGTCGGCGCTGAAACGCGTGGGTCCCCTGGAAATCACTATTTTAGCACTTTTTCGCCACTTAAATAGTGAAAATTCACTATTTTAGCACTTTTTCGTCACTATTTTAGTTAACTATTTCGAGATTTTTCCTCACTAAAAGTCGGGGCCCTACTAATAAGTGAATTATATGATTAATTTTCCACTTCCCTATTTTAAATTTATGCCATTGCTTCTGTTCTAAAACCAAAAAATACCCCTAATAATCGACCTAAAGGAAATATTCAGCAAAATTATTACAAATAAAAATATTATTTTTTAAATTTTTTTTTCAGAAAAATGAATTTTTATGATAAAATTTTCATTTTTTTTCTTAATAATTAGCTCAATCAACGAAAATTTATTAGTTTAAAGCAGCTTTCTTGCTTTGACGCGCTTCTATGACGAAGATCCATGTCCATTTTTACACAACCGATTCAAAAATCTTTTTAAAAATATATATACAATATCTTATGCAGCAAAATTTACAAGCTGCCATTGACCCTCGGGATTTTTAAGGCCCGCTTTTCGAGAATGCCAACACAGTGAGTTGAGAATGTTGCTGGTAAGTAAATCTCTCTTCTATACATGGTAGTGATGAGGCCAGCCCAACCAGGGGCTGGTCATGCAAATTAGAGACCGGCGCAGGACAGGATCCTGCGCAGGATTTTGCAGGATCCCAGTCCGCAATCCTGCATATTTTGGAAAATACAGGATTTGCAGGATTAATCCTGCCGGATCCTGTCCTGTAAAAAATTTTGAATTCCAATCCTGCAACAGGACCCGCAAATTTGATTTTTATGCAGGATTCAGCAGGATCCTGCATTGATTTTTTGAAAATTTTTAAAAATAGAATGCCAAATATTCAGAAACTTTCTTTTTTCAAAAATTTTTTTCTTAATAAAAATTTTTCGTTTAAAAACTTATCCTTATTCGAAAAAAGTTTATACAATTGAATTTTTTATGTGTTTTGCTACCTAAAAAGCGTTAATAAATTTATTTTTTTTTTTATACTAATTTCGTGCCTATTTTAGGATTTTTCTGCCTTTTTAAGTGCCTATTTCGCGATTTTTTGTGCCTAAAAATCCCATCCCTATACATAAGGGATTATGGCTTTTTTGCAAAGAAATTTAAATACAAATTATTTTACTTTAATTTAAGCTATTATTATGAGCCACCCAATTTGGCAAATCGGTCTTTTTAAACGCATTAAAGAAGATTCAGTCGATTGCTTGGAGTGTAAGCAAAAAAACGTTATTAATTTTCATCTTCATCATTTTTTGGTTTAAAAATATATTTGAATACTTTTTTATACTTTGAAAGACTTTTTTATTAATACAGAATTTTTTCAAAATTTCCAAAAATCCGCAATCCTGCGCAGGATCCTGCAGATTTTAAATGCAGGATTGCAGGATTAATCCTGCCGGATCCTGTCCTGTAAAAAATTTTGAACTCCAATCCTGCAACAGGATCCGCAAATTTGAAATTTCCGGTCTCTAATGCAAATGCCAATTTAATGTGCCAATAGCAATTCAGTGGCATGGTGCCCACGCCAAACCCAACGTGGCATTAATTTCTCTCGCCACGTACAGAAAAATGGCATATTATTTTTTGATCCATTGTTTAATTTTCACCCATAAATCAGGCTTTAGCATTGCGTGGCAAATTGATTATTAGCTTTTTTAATTTACGATTGAAAAAAGCAAAAGCATAAATTAATAATTATCAAATACCTAATCTCAGTTTGTAAATTTATATGGAGCAGCTCGTTTCGCCCTACTCGAAAAAATTAAAAAAAAAATTAAAAGTTTTAAATTTTAGAAATTGATGGCTTTTTCAAGAAAAAAATCACCTTTCATTACAATTCTTTAATCAATTTTTCTAAATTTTTATATTTTCCAAGAAAAATTAAATTCAAGTATTCAAAAAATCAAATTTTTTTTGTTTTTAGATCTTTTTATCCCGAATCTTGGTTTCGACTTTCAAAAATCCGCTCTTTATTCAAATGCATATTTAATTGCTTAAATAAAAAATGAAATAAATAACCCAAACAAATTTAGAAATATTATTTTTCTGTAAAATATTAAAAATCGCTTAATTAAAAATGTATTATTATATTAATTAATATTTGTTAGCATGATCATTATTACTTTCTGCGCAATTTTATTTGTTTTAATTTCACCAATTTTGCCATCATTTATAACAATATGCGTAAGACCGCACATATTGAATTATTTTGGGCAACTGATGTGTAAACGCAATAACATTATGCACATGATTTACGAAAATATGCCTAAAATTGAAGATCAAAAAAGTGGAAGGTATTCATGCACTCGCTTCGGGGTGGATTATTTAGGAAATTGTGATCGGAATGAAACGAACGCAGTGATCAAAATCACCAAAACTGGCACCAATGAAACGGTTGGTTTGTTCTGTATGTGCCAGGGAAGGCATTCCGAGGGGCAAAAAATTTTCGGAAATTGGAATTCCGAATCCCCCGAACATTTCGGAGGTACCAAAATCGGACTTCCGTGCCATTCCTGGTATGTGCTTCAATTCTTTTTACAAAACAAGCATTTTTATAGAAGGAATTTACGATCCCAAAAACGCATCTTTCCTTTTATGAGGTGCCGTTGTGCTCATGTTCGGCACACGACAAGTGACACATAAAACTTGATGATTCGCGTGGATAAAAATGTTATTATTTATTTCTTTTTATTTTTTTGTTAATTTTACCCCCGAGTGCTCCGATCAGGGACGGGCGAAACTTCGGCTTCGAAAACTTCGGGTTTTTTGAGTTTCGAACTTCGTGCTTCGGCTTCGGGTAATTTACCCGAAGTTTTGGGAAAAATACACCCCTAAGATTGAGTTTTCAATGTTAAAAATGCACCCTTAATGATTTTCTTTTGGTAAACTTAAATTTTCATACATGGGTATATGTTTATTAACTTTCGTTAGGCTATATACGTGGTCGAGTGGGTTGTGCTCTTGGTTCTGTTATTGTTTTTGCTTTGGATCAGTTCCCCTCCAAGTATTTGTTATTCTTCTAATTTTTCAATATTATTCCTTTTTTCAATGGAAATTCAATACAAATTTAACAATTCCGATAGAATTAAACCGGTCGTTTTTGAAAATGCCAATCCGGTCCGGTCAGGCGAATTTTCTGGCTGATCAGTGATGGAAGTGATCGATTTCACTCGCCAATCTATGGAAATCGTCTTTTAAATTTTTTAAAAATGCTTGGTCCCTCGGATGAACGAGAAATGGTGCCGAAATGTTTGTTATGACTGGCTTAAAACATGGAAATATCCAGACGGAATTGAACCTTGTCATGATAGAGAAAAAAAGGAGCAATCCTCGGACCGAGACCGAGAAATGGTGCGGAAAAAAACTAAAAATTCCTCGACCCCTAGACTTACGCATACCCATATGCTAGGGGTCAACTCCGTCCCGCCAACTCCGTCCCAGCCAAGTTTAATAAGCCATAATTTTTTTCTCAGTTGACCAAACATAATAACCTTGATACCATTCAAAAGCTCTGGATGTTTAAAGGATATTTGTAAGCTATTTCTAAGTGATTAAGGAGCTCACAAAAAAGTTGTCGCTTGAAAATCGCAAAAAACTCAGAATTTTTGTGTATTTTTATTTATAACTTTTTTTGTATCCTTGCGAATTATTACGAGTTTTGAGTACCGAATAGAGCTTATTAAGAGCTTTTGACTCATACCAAGTTTGCTGTATTTTGCCAACAAAGAAAAAAGTTATGATGCTCTAAACTTGGCTGGGACGGAGTTGGCGGGACGAGTTGGCCCGTTCCGTACCCATACCCTACGCGCTTGGCCGATACTCTTAATTGGCGGTACGGAACTGACTGACCCTCTAATGGGTGGGGTGGGGGGGGCGGTCAATCATCAAAGAGAAATGAATGTATATGAATGGAATGAGTGGGTGGAGAATGGGTGCGTAAAATGCGCGCACAATTTGTTGTGCATGCGCATGTGACTTTTGCTGCTGCCCATTTGCCGCTGCTCGCTCCTTCCCCCGATTTTCCGTCCTCCGTCCTCCGTCGTTCGTCCGATTCGGCGGAACGAAACGGAACAGCAGCGAGCGAGATCAAATTGAGAAATTGACGACGGCATTGGCGCGACACAAATTCATCCAATCCATCCCATTCCGGCCGTTCGTTCGACAATTTTGTACATATGAATGATTCACCACAACGGAACGCCACACAATGTTTTCCAATTTTTCATTTTTATTGCTCTTTTAATTATAAAAATTAAAAAAAAAAGTTTCGGGTCTTGACTTTTGCGTTCCTTTTTCATGCATTATTATTCATCTCCATCGTTTGGGGTGCGAGAATGAATCAGTGAGTGGAAGAATGATGAATGTCACACCTGTTAAGCTCCTTCCCCCGCGTTATTTTTTTGAAAATTCGCGATTTTGTTTTTTTGCTTTTTGATGCTTTAAAACTTGAAAAAATTTTAAACAGTTAAATTTAAATATGCCAAATTAAATTCTGAATGATTTCGCAGGTAATAATTTGTATAACTCTCTTCCAAGCTTTGTCTCTCTCTTCTCTCTCTCCATCTAACTCTCTCTCTCTCTCTGCTCTCTCTCTCTCTCTCTTCTTTTGATTTCGGAATTGCGTAATTATGTGGTTCAAAAATGGCGTAGTTTCCGTAACCCGTAATTGCGTGCAGACCTTCTACTATCACTTCCCATCCCCTCACACAAATCCGCCGACTTAAACATTTCAATTAAAAGTTGGCATTGCTTTTGTTTTCTTCTCCCCTCCCCCCTATCCCTCGCTAATTTCACTTTTGCCCCCCTCGTCCATAAATCCCCGCTTTATCCCCGACTTTTTTTTTGTCACTTTTAGCAAATGGTGATGTGATGACTGTTGGCTTACTTCTCGTCTTCATTTTCATCCCCATTTTTTGATGGATGGAAAGTGTATAAATGACAGTCCACAAAAAAGAAAGATCTATTTATAAGATAAATTACAAAATAAATCTAAAATTTATAAATTTTAAAGAAAATTGAGTAAAAAACCGAAATTTTTAATTTTTGGACTTATTTTGACATAAATTTTCAATTTTTTCAAGTTGCATTTTAAAATTTGCATTTAATTTGCATCCCTATGAATTAGGTTCTTAGAAGTCTTTATAGTACGACCGTGTCTTTTCTAAAATTTTCCCCATTCTCTCACCCTCTCTCCCTTCCTTTCCTTTCATTTCATTGTTGAAAGCAACAAGGAGGAAAAGTGATCACAAGGGATAAGTGATCAAAGGGGGAACGATCGGGAAGGGATTAATGATCATTAATTGCTTTGCACTTTTTGTTATCCCAAATTTCACCCAAATATTTTGATCGCACCAATTTCATGTAACAGCCCCCTCCCCCATTTAATTGCCGCCCACGTAATTGCCGATCAAAAGGCAACAATTAGCACTTAGCAACTGTTTTTAATCTGTTTTCGATTAAAGGGCGAACGCCTCAAAAATCTCACTATTTAAAGCCACGGCGTTCACCCTTAATTTGTCAGTCCACTAGTCAGTTTACCAACCCGCCCATAATCAGCCACCAATCACCCCACACCGCCCAAAAAATCATCCATTCACTGTATTTTTTGGTGAAGCAAATAAATTGGATTTGGAACGGCATTTTCTAATTTCTTCAAACTGAACCAAGCGGATCCCGCCCAGACTGCTTGATTCATTTGGGGGGCAATCTGCAGCTGAACCAGGTAGAATTTGTGCCTTTTTCATTCAAAAGTCGAAAATTGGAAATTTGAAAAAAAAAACGGTAAAATTGTCAACGGTTCGAAAGGACCAGACAAAAGTCAAAAAGGTCAAAATTCAGAGTGAAAGTGAATTGTCAATTGTGTAAAAAGCGCGAAAGCGTTAACACAAAAGTGTCACAAAAAATCAAATTGGTAACTGTAAAGGTCTGAAAAGACCAGCAGAACAAATTTGGTAAAAAGGAAAATCTGAATAGTCTGAAAAGACTCAGATAAAACTGGTAAACACAAAAGGTACAAAAGTACCAAATTGGTGAAAGGTCGTTAAAATTTTGCTAATTTGAGTCCAAATAAGCTGAAAAGCTAGTGGGGTAGGGGGTAAGGCTTTCTCCAAGCGCCAAACATCTCACCGCCGCCACCTCACCGCCGACCAAGACAGCGCCAGCCAACTCAGCGCCGCCATTTCAGCGCCGCCAACTCAGTACCGCCATTTCAGCGCCAACTAAGCGCCGCCATCTGAGCGCCAAGCAAATTTGAGTACCGACTAACTGAGTACCGGCGACTCAAATTTTGCACCAGAAAAGGCATTTTTTTTGCGCAAAATCGGATAGTTTCGACAGCAAACTCCTATTTCACTCCAAATGGCTCGCCTTTTGAAGACCCGACTTCAAACTGCGACTGATCAGCTGGAGGAGCTGTTGTCGCACGACCACCCCGCCGCAACTCAACAAATGAATATCGGCGAACTCACCCTGCGCATTCATCTCATAGATGATGACCTGGACAAAATCAGCAAAGTGGTCGCCGAAATAAAAAGCATAAGCGCAGAATGGACTCAAATCATCAGCAAAATACCACAAAAAGACCAAGACGCGGCCATCAACGACTACGACAACCATGTTGCGCTTCTTCAAGTTGCGGACAAAGTGAAAAGCTCCGGAACACGCGCAAGACAATTCAAAACAAGCCAAATCAGCTTGGCGTCGGCAAAGGCGACATTGGAAGCTGCGCAACTCCAGCAACAAAACGCGGGGGGAGCGCCGGCCGCTCAAGCAGCCGGAGCACAAACAACAGGGCGCGTCCAATACCAAGTGGAAATCGCCAAAATAAGACCACAGATTTTCTCTGGTGGCAAATGCGAATGGCAATCTTGGTGGCCGGTATACAATTTGGCAATACACACGGATCCATCAAAGCCAAAGTTTCTGAAAATGGCTGACTTGATGTCTTTGCTTAAGGGCGAAGCAAAAGACATCGTTTATGGGCTGCAACTGACCGACGCCGACTACGACTTGGCAATCAAAGCATTGGCCGAGAAGTACGACGACAACAGCCACATGATTCGCGAGTTGCATCGACAACTCATCTCGCTGAAAGCGAGTCAGTCATTCGAGGACGACAGAAAGTTGCTCATCGACGTGCAACGCATCACTCGAATGCTGAAAAACAACGCGCAAGACATAAATGCGCCAACAATTTGGCTGACCTTGGAACAAAAGGTCACAAAACCAGTTTTGCGCCAACTGCAAGAAGCAAAGGCAAAAGCTGGAGTGGATTGGGACACGGAAAAGTTCCTCTCATCATTCAAGGATCTCGTCATCGCCGAAGAAGCAATTGAAGAGATCTACAACCAATCTCACCAAAGAAGGGAAATTGGCAAAAAACCCAGAATGGTCGAAAAAACACCATTCAAAAAGTTCCAAACAACAATACAGACAACGGTGGAGCAAAAAGCAAAAATTGCTCCAAAAAATGGAACTTTTGGGCAACAAAAGAAGGGAGTCAAGAAGCCACAACGCGATGACAAAGCAAAGGCAACCCCTTCTTGCCGTCTCTGCAGCCAAAGCCATTGGACGTCGGGCTGTAGCCGTTTCAGGGATGCCAAATCCAGAGAGGAAAAGGCAAAGGAGCTAAAATTGTGCCTCAAATGCCTTGGCATCAACCACTCATCAAATGAGTGTACAGCAAAAATCAGAAATTGCTGGTACTGCAACAAATGGGGGCACAACCGAGTGTTCTGTCCACAACAATTTGGGGTGAGGAAGCAATTTCCTCCCATGGTGCAACATGCATCAATCCAGCAGTTCAACGCAACCGCAAAGGAAAACAACAGCAGTACAAAACGAACGGCAACAGAGATGGACACACGTGCGCAGCACAAACTACTGCTCACAAAAAAGGTGACAGTATACAACCCGGAAAACCCAAAACTTTCCAAAAAAGTTTTGGTATTCTTCGACAGCGGATCCGAACGCTCCTACGTCGAAAAGGCACTGGCCTCATTTCTCAAGCTGGAAGCCAAAAATCCAGCAGAGATAACCCTGACCGGGTTTGCAGGTGTCGACTTAGGCACCTACACCATGCACATGACAAAATTGTGCATGAAAACGGCGATGGGAGAGAAGACCATCGAGCCGGAAATAACGACTCGTGTGCTGCGTGAGATGGCTCACGTTGAATTCGCCGATCTGTACGACTCTGATTTTGAAGCAACGCAACTGCAACACCCAACAGAGTCACTACAGCCACTGGTCCTAATTGGCACTGACTACTTTGCCGATTTTGACATCAAAACAGAGAAGCGACTCCCATCAGGCTTTTGGGTTGCCAACTCAAAAGTGGGCAGATTAATCTTCGGCAAAGGAAACCTTTCAAAGCCAAAGATGGCGAAAAAGGTCACTTCAACCGCCATCTCTCAAGAGGCAGTGGAAGTACAGCTTCAAAACGACGACGACGGACTGAATTCAATGGTCAAACAATTCTTTGATCTCGAAGCTGCTGGTATGGCCGATGCTGCCCATCCAACCGAAAATGAGCAATGGTTGGACCATTTCAATAAGGAGCTCCACTTCAACATGGAAGAGAAACGCTACGAAGTCGCGCTTCCATGGAACAACAGGGCTGAAGAGCTACAGCCCAATTATGGATTGGCACGAGGAAGACTGGACAACAATTTGAAAAAGCTGGACAAAGAAAAGTTCCAACTTTACGATCAGATCATCCAAGAGCAACTCAGCAAAGGCATTGTGGAAATGGTGCCGGATCCTAAGGCATGGACTGGCAAACTGCACTATTTACCGCACCAAGCGGTAATAAAGGATGATCATCAAACGACAAAGTTAAGGATCGTCTACGATGGGTCTGCCCACACCAAGGACACTCCCTCACTCAACCAATGCCTCGACAAAGGACCACAGTTGCTGAACGATCTGATCGGCATCGTCATGCGGTGCCGCATGTCCGAAATTTTGATTTGCGCGGACATCGAAAAAGCGTTTTTGCAAATCCTAATAAAAGAAGAGGACCGTGATGCACTACGCTTTTTGTGGGTCAACACTGACGGGCAAGTCAGGACCTACCGCTTCCGTCGCGTGCCATTTGGACTGATAAGCAGCCCCGCGCACTTATCAGTAACGCTCAAGCATCACCTCGGCCAAACGGATCATCCAATGGCCAAGGACATCGCGCAAAACTTGTATGTAGACAACATACTTCTGTGCACTGACAGCTCCAAGGACATCGCCAAAGTCTGCCATGAAATGCGGAAAATTTTTCAAAAAGCCAGCATGAATTTGCGGGAATTTGGCGCAAATCACAGAGGCATCATGGACCTCCCGGAAGACTGGCTGACCAATCCTCACAGAATGAAAATTCTGGGGATTAAATGGAATCCATTTAAGGACCAACTGGAATTCCATCTGCCGCACTTCCAAGCAACGCGGGTAACAAAACGGACAATTCTGTCACATTTGGCCAGTGTGTTCGACCCACTCGGCCTGCTGTCTCCAATCATCCTGCCTGGCAAAATTCTGCTTTCAAAATTGTGGCACGAAAAGTACGGATGGGACGACGAGTTGTCCGAACAACTCTCATCTGAATGGGCCAACACAATTCAGGATTGGCCCACGGTCTGCTTCAAAATGCCAAGGATGGCAACAGTGCCATCGCCGAGGGAAAAAGCAATTCACATTTTTGCTGATGCTTCAGGTAAAGCAATGGGCGTCTGCGCCTACCTACGAAGTGTCAATGAAGAAGCCACAAAAACGATGTTGCTATTCGCCAAAAGTCTGGTTGTTCCACTCAAAACGCCAGAACGACAAAACACCATCCCTCGGCTGGAACTCCAGGCACTCAAAATAGCCACAAGCGTGGCAGAGAAGCTCCAAAAGGAACTGCCTGAAGTTACAAAAATTATTCTCTGGACAGACTCCAGGGATGCCCTTGAATGGGCAAAATCGGGCAAAAAGCAGGACCGCTACGTGGAAAACCGACTGAACAAAATCAGAAGGTACATGGTCCGATTCGTTTCCGGCACTTCCAATCCAGCAGACATTGCCTCTCGAGGAGCAAAAGCAACGGAATTGTTGGACAACAATCTATGGCAATTTGGGCCAAATTGGCTAACTCTCAAAGAAGAGGAATGGCCAATGGATCAAATAATATTTGATCCGGAAGTCGAACGACACACAGTCATCGACGAACTGCCAATAATGGAAATGACACTGCCAACGATGGAGCATCCACCGCAAAAGGCACTCATCGATGAAAATCGCTTCTCGTCTTTCATCAAACTTAAAAGGACTATGGCATTAGTCCTTCGCTTCCTTCAGCCGAGAAAAGCGGAGCCCAAAAAGGGCAATTTGAAGGAAAAATTGGAAGCAATTCCGCCAACAACTGCTGAAGAATTGCTAAAAGCAGAGCAAATTTTAATCAAAAATGCTCAACAACGGCACCCAGCCGATCCTCAACTGGTACAAAATTTACAATTGTACGAGGACGAAAGGGGAATTTTGAGAAGCAAAGGAAGAATTCAAAAAGGGGACATCGCAGAAACCGCCAAGGACCCAATCTTCCTGCCATGCAAAGCTGAATTAACGGCCCTCCTCATCCGGAATATTCACGACAAACTCCATGCCGGCGCCAACAATGTTTTGTCCGAAATAAGGCAAAACTTTTGGGTCTCTCAGGCCCGACGGACCATCAGACATGTCCTTCAAAACGGAAGGAGCCGACACTTTTGTCACACCTGCCATAAGTTCAAAACAAAACCATTCGGTCAGGTGACAATGCCTCCTCTTCCCCAATTTCGCGTTGATGGACACACAAGTCGACCATTTCTCAACATTGGCCTTGACTACTTCGGTCCAATGCTTACAAAAAGCAATGGAAAAAAGATGAAAGTATGGGGATGCATCTTCACTTGCGCCGTCACTCGTGGCATTCACATCGAACTGGTGAATGACCTGACAGCAGAAGCCTTCCTTAACGCACTATCACGATTCTGTGCCAGGAGGAAGGTCCCCAAATTGATTGTCTCCGACAACGCTAAGACTTTCAAACTCGGCTCAAAAGCGGCTTGTGGCAACATCACCAATTGCTTGACGCGCATTAGCCATGGTCCCATTTGTTTGAGTAAATGGTGGTCAAATGCCATGTTCACTCGGCAACGAGCCCATCGCCGACTTCGAGAAAGAAAATGGAGCAAATCGTAAAGCAATTCTTGTGGAAGTCTCCTTACGCAAAACGTTGGGCAAAAAATTGGTCGACTACGAACAATTGATGACGACTAGGAGGGGGCAATTTGGGGCTTATAAATGAGTGGGCAAATGCTAAATATGCTAGATCGTTTTGTAAAACCTTTTGCGACCCATTGACTTCATAAGCATACATTTGGATAACGAAATCCAAGAAATTTGGTCGGGGGAGGACCTGGATCCGAAGGATCCGGATTTCATCGCCAATCCGACCAGCAAGCAGGCACTCATCGCCAAGTTCAAAGTCGCGCGCCAAAATGCCGATAAATTCTGGGAAATATGGCGAAAGGAGTATTTGACGGCACTCAGAGAAAAGCAAAAAAGTGCACGTCACGGGCAAAGAGTTCCAGAGATTGGGGAAATCGTGATCATTCACGATGAGTCGCCCCGCAACAAATGGAAACTCGGCAAAGTCATTCGAACCAAATCATTTATATAAAATTATATTGCTTTTAAGCAAAATTATGACTCGTTTTGTAAAATCCGCTATTTTAGCTTTTTTCGACAAAATATGCCTTATTTTTACAATTCTTAGGGGATGCATTTTGTGAATTTTTTTCAGGTCGTTCGTTTCTTATGGGATGTTTTTCGTTTTTGCTGCATTTTTGTTAACGATTTTCCGAAACTCTTAAAATAAGTGCCAATAATGTTAAAATAGGCGCTCGGAATTACCGAACGGGACCACGCCACGAACCCAACGGAGGCGAAAGCCACCAGGGGGAGGGCGATGGTCCTCGACTTCGGGTTCAACGCCATGACCCCAACGGAGGCGAAAGCCACCAGGGGCATGGCGATGGTCAAAGGCATGGGACACAACGCCAAAGATCCAACGGAGGCGAAAGCCACCGGGACAACGCGTTTGAGCGACGTCAACGGAACAGGAGCTCCCACAATCGGGCACCTAAACAAGCCGAGAGACAACAGAGAGCTCCCGTTCGTTATGAACAACGCCGTGCCACCCGAAGAGCGCAGCGAAGCCGCTCGAGAGACGACAACAGAGCACCACCGCTGCAAAAGGAGCAGCCGCACCAAAAGTTCAATTGGGCTCCGGTCCCGCCCAAACCACAGCACGCGGCTCCATCTCCAATCATGGCGACGACACGGCCACAGCCGACAAAAGGCTGGGCACCAGTGGACGGCGTGTTCCACTTGTCAAAGTGGAGCATGACCGAAACATGCACCGGGATCGATCGTCATGCAAACTGCAGTCCGGTTATGGCGTCCTATTTGAGCGACGGCCTAGCTCAAATCTACATACCGACGCTGCTCCACCTTCTTCTGGCCCAAATCCTGCTGGAATATAGCGAACGATGGGATGCGATATCAGACGCCATCTACACGCTGACGACCTCCGGCCTGAGCCCTTCGGATCTCATCCAAACAGCCATCGCCCAAAAACCACTCATCGGCTACGGCTACACTATGGGCAAAAAATGGACAAGAGGAATTCCTAATCCAGCAAAGTGGCAACGATTGCGAGCCCGAGGATCGCCGCAGGACCTTTGGTGGCGACTTTCCGACGCTGCAAAAGCGGTGAACGTTTGGAACACTCACTGCCGCGTGGCGCAAGCTGAAACAGAGATGGCGGCACAAGTGGAAGCGGCCGTGGAAATCGCCGAAGAAACGTGCCCGGAGAATCATCCCGCATCCGAGAAGTTGCACAAAATGCGCGAGGACATCCAAACAGCGCTACAAGTGATAGCACACGAAGGCAAGAAAATCATCACGTCCAAATTTGTCGTCATTGCCGAGGAGACAACGGAAGCACTGGGCTATGTCATCAACGCATTCGTCACAAACTGCGAAGACTTCTCCCGCAGCGTGCTCAGCTGCGTAAACGAAGCCGTGATCATTTGGACAGGAACTGAGGCCATCAGACGAGGGATGCCATGGGCAAACTACGTTGTCGAATTGTCTCCAATCGTCGAAAAGCTTATCAAACTGGATAAGCGCTTCGTTTGGATCTGCCCACCTCGAATGGCACAACATACGGCAACGTGGCTCGAGTACGAAGATGGGTTCTGCTCCCTGGCCTTGGCAGAAGGCGGAAAGGGCAAAGTCCTAGTCATGCCATTCGCGGACTCCGATGTCTCAGACCAAGGATTTCTCACGGGATCCGGAGTGTCCAAAACAGTGAATGAATTGGAACGCATCTTCGAGGCAAAAAAGAGGAAAGGCCCAGCCTCGACGCCCGGCTACAGCGATTCGTCGAAGCAAGAGCCCACCAAGCCAACGAGGTAAACACCAACGAGCTCAACGTCAAAACGTCAGAGCCAATGGTGGTGTTAGCAGCATGCACATCGGCAGCGAAACATCCGATTGAACACCAGGAAGAAGTCCATATCGCAATGCCTCAAGCGGAAGAAGTCCCTTGGACTTGGGGAACGAAGCACTATTTTGTGAACGACGTCAAAATCAGCGCAACAAAAATACGGGAGCTGGACGAAGCACTGGAAGCACTGATCTTGTCCCAGGTGCCGCCACCTGAAGAAAGGGAGCTAAAGCAGCTGACCTTCGAGGCCGTCAAAACATGGGAAGACTTCGAAATGCGCATCGCCGGTTCTACAAGGGCAAACACGGCCCTCAGAAATGGAGACTTGGACATCATCTTGATGCCCAAGTCCGGCGAGCCATTGAGCCATGAGCGAAAGCTCCGCGAGCTCAAATTCTTGGTAAGGGAATTCCGCCTGATGAAGCGCCAATACCCTTACCGCCACTGTGTCGCCATCACCAAAACGAAGGCACCACTGATCAAAATCAGAACTTCGGAGGACGTCGACATTGACATCACAATGGACAACACCGAAGCTTTGAGAAACAGCAATTGGCTAGCCGAGCAGATGAACGACAGCAAATTGTGGCGGCTCTATATGACCGTAAAGATCTTTGCCAAACATAACGGCATTGGCGATGCGAGTTGCGGCGGCCTCAACTCCCTGGCATGGGCAGTTCTGACAACGCATTTCGCCGCCTCACGGGGACAGGAGCGTTGCGAAACGCCACTGCTCGACTTCTTGCAGATGGCGGAGTACTTCTCCGAGTTCCCCTTCGAGGGCTACACCATCACCACTACGGGATGGCGGGAGCGGAAATCGTCGTCTGTGCCCATCTACGTCGAGGACCCGCACAATAGTGAGGACAATTGCGCCAGGAACCGACAAGCGCAAGACGTCTGCCGGGTCAAAAACAAGCTGACGCAGGCATGGAGTCAGTTCATCCGAAAGAAGGACAAATGCCGACTCGCCGACCTCGGCTTTCCATGTCCGAGGGACGAAGACGTCGGCTGGCCATCCGCGAGGGGTCAGACATCTCGCGAAGAGCAGATGGACTTGGGCGAAAAGGAGTCGGACCACTCCGATTTCGACCCGGACGAA
This sequence comes from Heterodera glycines, assembly GCA_004148225.2. Lineage (NCBI taxonomy): Eukaryota > Metazoa > Nematoda > Chromadorea > Rhabditida > Heteroderidae > Heterodera > Heterodera glycines. The sequence goes on from CP049708.1 coordinate 685,224, forward strand.
TTGGTCTTCGAAGTGCCAAAGGAAGGGAAGCCAAGCAACGAACGAAGGGTAGCACGGTGGCCCGAGAACTTCCCACGGCAACTTCACGACAGGTCAAATTCTCCAGATGGTGCCATGGTTTACCTCTCACCCAAACGAGCGCTACCTATGACCCGTCTAGTTGGCAACCAGTGCAAGACTGGTTGATGTCACCGCGTGCAGACAATGGCACGCCGCTAAGAATTGTCAATTTAATGTGCGAATCAGAGCCAGTCAATTTGCGGTGTATCGAAAAAGGGGGTCATTAATCAAAAAATTAATGACACTGGCTATGATTGCAGCACTGGTACGGCCCACACAGCAGCAATCCGCAATGGTGTGCAACCAGGCAGCGCATCCACAGATCATGGAACTGACCAACAACTTCCAATGCGACCAACTAATGGCGACCAAGCGCAACGCCACACTGGAAGTGTTCAAGCCCGTCAAAAGGGTAAGCGAAATCAAAGCCGCTTACTGCAATATAATCCACCAAAGGGTGGTTTATTGGAAAAATGTAATTTTTGAGTGGCGTAATACGACCACCTCAAAGGCATTGCCAACCTCGAAAGAGGAGTGCAAACGAATGTGGTCACTAAACCAATGCCAGTACGGGGAACTTAAGTCTGTAGGAGGCTCCAAGCGGACCCTTCAGCCATTCGAGCCCAGCATTGACTACAGCTACTTCGCCTCAAAAGAAGCAGAAAGGACGAACTGCTTCCTCACCGAGAGCGTTGTCTTCTACGACACCCAAGAAAAACGCATGCATTCGCCACTCGGGGACATGACAGGCTGTAAACTGAAAGATGAATGGTGCGTCCTCCGCGATGGAGCTGTGATGGTTTGGTCAATGCCCGCCGATGCCGAGTGCCAATTTGAGCACATGAACACCTGGGATGGCCAATTCCACCCATCGGAGAACGTATGGACACACAAGGAAATCGCACTGTCCTTTGACGGAAAAGCGCAAAAAATCAAGGACTGCGGCCGGACACTTGTTGCAACGGACCAGGGATTCGCAGTGGATGCCGGCATGTTCCTCAACATGATCAACAGTGCTAAAGGTCCCAGCGGAGTTCCCAAAAAGGGACAATCACCGGGAGGCGCTCAAAAGCGGTCACTACTACCGGTGGATCAATTCAGCGCCGACACTAACATGAGGCTGGAAATGATGAAGCAAAATGCCGATCAAACAAAGGCCATCATCCCAAAATTGGGCGCAGTGACTCCAAAAACGGAAGTACCAAAACCGACAGTGCCTCGCCCAACAGCTGGCGCAGCAAAACCGGAGCAGTCGAGCCGAAAGGCACAGTTGCGACCGGTCGAATTGCCAACGCCAAAACAGGCAACACCGATCCAAAGAGTGATCAAACCAAAAACGGTGACGACTGTGCAGAAGTACCAGCCACCGAGGCCAACAACTTCTACAAAAGCCGAGCCACCAAAGCCAATCGTCGTGGCCCCCAAGGTCCCAAGCCAAGGGACTACGCAAACGGCACAACCAACCTCTCAACCAGAGGGACAACCGAAAAGTCGGAATCGAGGAAGATTCCGAACTCGCTATGTGGTGCGCAGAAACCAAAGTGAACCGGAAAAGGTGAGAGTTTACGACAATCCGAGACAAAAGCGAGCGACGGTCCACACGGAACAACTCGCGAGTCAACTGACCGCCAGCCAAGTCAACACAATGGGCAAACTCAAACTCCTCGTGTGTTGGCTGATGAAGCAAGGACCGAGCGGCTCCCTGACCGCCGGCAATCCGACGATGGTCGCCAGGACTCTGCTCAGACAACAATTCGTACAAGCAAAATGGATCAGCGTGGGCACGCGCCAAATCATTAAGATCTGGCAATGCCTGCCAATGAAGCGACAGATGTACGAATTCGCGGTGACAAATCACGAGTTTTGCAGCAGGGAGATCCCAATCAGCCTCTCCCTGCCCGACCGAAAAACCATGGCATATTTGGACCCGGTCACACTCATCATCACCGATACACCCTCAAATGGGAGCTGTGCGGACTACCAATCACAAACACTTCTGTTGGAGGGCCAAATCGTGACCGTTGACCAAATAAAGGGCGACACAATTGTCACAGAAGAGAGCGAAGTGACGAAAGTCGACTTCGGGACAAGCAAAAGTGAGCGAATTCCGACACTTGACCCTCTCATCTTCCACAATCTCGCGCTGTTCAACGACAGTGACCCAACGATCCAGGCACTTGCGATGTTCAAAGCCTACCGACTCGGAAAACAACTACAACAAGAAGCACACCAGGCTCGAACCGAAGCAGCAGCGTGGTCTCCACTCCCATCAATCCCGTCATTCTCATTAGGAAGCCTCCTACAGGGATACTTTACATGGGACTTGCTATACAAGGCCACTGCTCTATACGTGTTGGGAAAAATCGTCATGATATTTCTCAAAAAATATCTGAAAAACCTCATGCAAAAATGGGCGCTGTTCCCGTACTACAACACCCCAATACAGGGAGCACAAAGAGCCAACCCAGTAGTGCGCTATGAACGAACGAGACGAACGAGACCGAAATCAGGATTGGAGCAATCACTGGAGGAAGCAACGCGGCAGTTGGAAGAATACGGACGCGTGACAATTTCAACTCCGGGGGGAGTGTGTTGAAAGCAACAACCAAATATTATTAATTTTTGATAAAAAATGGTATTTTTCGGAATTTTTTTTTTTTGATTTTTTTTCGAAAAATTAGCATTTTTGTTATCCCAAATTTCACCCAAATATTTTGATCGCACCAATTTCATGTAACAGCCCCCTCCCCCATTTAATTGCCGCCCACGTAATTGCCGATCAAAAGGCAACAATTAGCACTTGGCAACTGTTTTTAATCTGTTTTCGAGTCCCAAAAAAAATCAAAAATAATGAAAAAGCACTTAAAATATTTTGAAAATCATTAAAAAAAATTTCAAATAAATATAGAAATAAACTAAAACAGTTAGAAATTACCAAATTACAAAAATCATCCATTCACTTGTATTTTTGGTGACTTTTAAATATTTAAAAAATGTTTTGAAAAATTCCGAGTTCCGGCCTGAACCAAGCGGATCCCGCCCAGACTGCTTGATTCATCATTTTTATTTTTAGATCATTTTATATTCCCCTTTGCTTTCAATTTCTCTCTCTCTTCTACCGGGTCTTAGAAATTAAAAATGTCCTTTTTTCTAAGATTGTCCTTTATTTTCAGGCTTACCCAAACTTTTCAAATTTTTGTGCTTAATGATTTATTTCGCTGATATAAATGCTACCAAAATTACTAATTTTGAAAAAAACTTTCCCCTTTCTCAGCCTGTCCCTCTTCTCATTTTTCATTCCTCTCATTAGCTTTCCGATCATTTTATTAGTCCTTTCTCTCACTCTCTCTCACACTCTCTTCAAGATCAAAGTTCAACACCGATCACACTAATTTTCGCTTCTTTCCCTCTCTCTCTCTCTCTCTCTCTCTTACATCCATCCATCATTCGTCCCAGCAGCAGTACGCCCGTCAATCACAATTTTATGTGTGTGTGTGTGTATGTGTCGCAACAGTTGTTGGCTCTGGCCCCATACTCGGCCCCCGTTCCCCCGTGCGCCTCTAATCACACTTCTATTTTTGATCACAAAAGTCCGGTTTTCGTTCGCATCAGCAGTTTTGTGTGTGTTTGTGTGTGATGCGCTGCTCCTTTCTCGCTAAAAGTGTCAGTCATCCGTCGTTGCCAACCCCAACCCCTCCCCCCTCCGCCGCCCATTTCCTTTTCTCCCCGCAGGCGGTTGGCCAATGCCAGCACGGGGCATTTGAGTCCCGTCACTTAGGGCTCAGCAGCAACCAACAGAACACATGTGACATGGCCCCGGCGAATGCGATAAAGGCAACACAAAATGCCTCTAAATATTTTGTTGCTATATTTTGAGGAATTTTACCGCTTCGCGATGAAAACTCGGCGCTTATACGAAAGGATTCCCATGGCTTGGGACTCAGACGGACATGCCCCCCAAAAAAAAAATCCATCCTTGGCTTTGGCCCAAACCGCGGTGCCAAAAAATCCTTATATCCAAATGGTGATATCTAAAAGAAGAACATGCAAGCCTAACTGGCTGTATTCAAATTTTCCCGGTGTTGTGACTCAGACGGACATCCCCCAAAAATACCTCCTTGGCTTTGGCCCAAACCTCGGTGCCAAAAAAATTGCCTTGTACCCAGATGGCGGTGTCCTGGAGCCCAAACGGCGTTTGATGTACACAAATGACCCTATGGCGTAGGACTCAAATGGCCTTCCTTAGCTTTGTGGGACCCAAATTTCAAAACGGCACTGTTGTACCCAAAAGGACCGCGCTCAGAGGGGACGACGGAAGAGGAGGTGGTAAAAGGAGATTAACACATGTTGTTTCTCTCCCGTCGTGTCGTGTTTGTTGCTTCTTTGTCGTATATGTGCATTTTAGCTTTAGCATATAGGAGCCCATCCCCCGGGGGACGGAGGGCTTATGGCCTTTGGTTGAACGAAGGAATGAATGAATGGGAAGAGGACACAGGTTTTTTTTGGACAAAAAAAAAGTGAATAGGAAAAGCGGCCAAAATGAACGAAAGAAGGAGAAGCACATCGCTTTGTGTGCGCTCGCTTTTGCTCTCTTTCTCCCTATGTCTCTCTATCTCTCTCTCTCTCTCTCATGTTGTCTCTCTCTCTCTCTTGCGCTCTCTCTCTCTCTCTTGCTCTCTCTCATCTCTTCCCCATCTCTCTCCTCTCCATCCCTCTCCTTTTAACTTCCCCCCCTCTCTCTCTTGGGTGGTGGCACAACAAAACTATCGTTATCATAAGGCTGTCGCTAATTTCATCCTTAGCGACGAAAATTTAAAATTTTATGATTCATCTGTTTAAAATCCTCTTTTCCCCCTTTCTCTCTCTCTCTCCCCCTTTTCTTCTCTCTTCCCCCTTTATCACTCTCTCTTTCGTCAAATGAATGTGAAAATGTTGAAAATGAATGACGAATTTTTTTTGTTTTACTTTTTTACGCTTTTTACCCCGGCGCTTCCTCTCCCACCCATCAATTTGCCTGTTTCTGCTTCTGCTGATGAAAGAATGAAAATGGACGAATGAATGTGAGATTCGGGGAATGTGTTATGCATGTATTATATTACTCTTTAAAGGACAAAAAAAAATTTCGAAATATTAAGCCCCACTTTTACTCTCGAGAGTATTGGGATTTTTGTTTACCAGTTTTTTATCCCTAATTTGCTTTTTTGAATCATCAAAATGGCGTTATATAAAAAAAATCCACCAAAAATTGGAAAATTTTGTCAAAAATTAATTCATAATTTTGCTAAAAACAATTTTTTGACATTTCTTCCTAAAGCGCTATGTTTTCTATATAATAAAAACTCAAAAAAATTTGTTGTTAACTTTCAAAAAATTTGTGGCAAATCGAGAACCGAGACCGGGAAATGACCCCGAGAAACGATACGAGAACCGAGAAAGTCTAGACATATTTATTAGCAAATGTTTGTTTTTCACGAAAATTTAATAAATATTTGTCAACATTATTGCCAACATTATCTCAGTTATGAATTGTATATATTAACAAATTAAATCAAATTAAATTTTATTAACAATATTTTATTAATTACATCAATAAAATGAATTTAACAACATTTTTTTAAATCTTAATATTAAGTGAAAAGAATTTGATTTTATTTTTTCTTAAAAATGTTAATGTTCTGCATAGAATAAAAACTAATGTATATTTTTTTCTATTATATTTTTGTTGGCGGATTTACGAAACGCCCTGGCGGATTTACGAAACGCCCATAGTGGCGGATTTACGAAACGCCCACGTTGGCGGATTTACGAAACGCCCTGGCGGATTACGAAACGCCCATAGTGGCGGATTTACGAAACGCCCACGTTGGCGGATTTAAGAAACGCCCTGGCGGATTTACGAAACGCCCATAGTGGCGGAATTTACGAAACGACTCAGCACGCATAAATATTAGAAAAAATGAATCGATACAAAAATGATTTAATGTCGTCCGCATTTATTTAGCCCAATTTTTGATTAAGAAGAAAATCGCCAAAATTTGCAGCATAATTATGGAAAACAATTCTTCATCATCATCAGAAGGGGGCGGCAGTACAATGAAAAGGGAAATGTAATTTTGTCAAAATTATTCAATTTTTACAATAAAAAATGCCATCCATTTTTTTTTGATTTGTAGTTATAATTGTGCCGATCATTGGCTTGCCGTTTTCCATTTTCTCGCCACTTATCAGCTTGGCATTGAAATTGCATTGCTCAGCCAACGGTTTGACTGTTTGGTGCAAGAACACTTCAAAACTCGTTACTGGACATTTGATTACATTCGAATTGAGCGCAAAATGGACGAGAACGGCACGGAGGCAACTCACATTGAAAATTTTTGTGGCAAATCAATGCCAATCCCGGCAAGGCCGTTGCCGCGCAGAATTACCGGCTTCAAATGCATCGTAATTAAGTAATTGACAATTGATTTAATTGAGAATTAATCTATTATCAAGCTCAAAATGGGAAAATAGGTGCCAAAAAGTTCCGAATTTAGGGATGTAAAATCGAAATCTTCAAAAAGCAAAAATATTACCCCAAATCATTAATGATAAACATAGCATATTTTGGGTGTTTTCGGGAATAAATCTACATTTCGCCATTTTTACGTTTTTAGTCCCTTTTTGCCATTTTTAGAAAATTTTACGAGCAAAATGCAGAAAAGCGAAAAGAATTTAATAAAATTGGCCTTAATAAGCTTAAATCCCTTTTTTGGCAGTTTTTAGTCCATATTAGGCTTTTTTTAGTCGTGCTTTGAGAATTTTATGTAAATTTGACGAAATTACAAAAATAATCCAAAAAAATTTGGTTTAATTTTGATTTCATATTTTTTAAAAGCATTTTTCTCCCATTGTTTCAGTTGCTTTGACCAAAGTGTTGTTGATTTTCTTCGCCGTTTCCAACACATTTTCGACACTTTTGGCACAAAATTGTACATTGCCTCCAATGGAGATGGCCAAATGCAATTTGCAACCCGTGACATTTGGCCAATGCTTAAGTCCAACATTTGTGGCATCAAATTTTGCCCGTCTTCGCACATTGGTTTTCGGCAATTTCACCCCTCATTTCTGAGCAATTTCTGTTGCCCAGCACTTCGGACAGTGATTTCCTTTGATCATATCCCCGAATTGCCGGCCGATGCCAGTGCCAATGCGCTGGGCAATAAAGCATTGGCCAATTGGCTGCTTCGTTCGGACGACGACGGCGGCACTCTTCCGCCAAAATTGGCCCGGTGTAAATCCTATGACGAGACTCATTTGTCGGAACAAATTGTCGCATTTAAACAGGTGCTTTCATTCATGCCACAGCACAGGGACTTTTACATTTCTTTCATCAGTGAGGGGATTATCCTCATTTTGAGTATTTTGAGTAGCTCAATGTCAGCGAGGGTTGTGAAAATCAAAAAAATTTTGAAAATTCCACGCCCCTTGGAAAATGAGGAACCCAATTTTTAAGAGAAAAATCTGCTAATAAAATTACAAGGGCGTAGCGAGGGTTGGGCGGCTGAGGGGGTTAAAGCAACCCCCTCCCCCCTCACTTCCTAAATAGAAAAATGAAAATTTTTTATTAAAAAATAGGAAAATACGAAATAACATCAAAAATCTCAAAATTGTCCCCGGCAGAGCCTATCGGCATAGTCCTCCGGACCCAAAATTCACTTACAAATTAAAATTTTGAAAACTGGACCCAAAAATAGCAAATTTCTCGGAAAATCTGAAAAAATAATTTTTTGACAATTTCACCGAGAAATTTTCCAATTTTCAAACTGAAAAATTTTTAAAATTTTAATTTCTCCAAAATTTCAAATACCCCCTCCCACACTTATATGCCTTTTGGAAAAATTTCACCAGCCTAAATGCACATTTTTAAGGCATTTGCCAGCGCGTCCTCTCCAGTCAATTTTATCATTGGCATTGGGCATTCGCTTCCGATAAATGAGCATATTGATCTGATCAATGTGTGTACCCGGGAGCGATTAGTGTTGAAACATTTTGCTGGTGATGAACACAATTCATTGTTGATCCGTTGTCCAATTTCACGCGATGAGCACAAATGGGCCCAGTGGGAGAAGGAGGCGATTGAGTGGCACTTTTGTGACAAATGGAACAGAATTATCATTTCATAATTAATTGATCAGCAGAGGATGTAATGACGTTGGGTGGATGATCAATTTTATTTTATTTGAAATTTAATGTGACGGAAAAAAATATTTGGATTGAGAGAAGAAAAAATTTCTTGAAAAAAAAATTAATCAATCCAGCGGAGCCAAATTTTAAATTAAAAAAGGGCTCAAGATTGAAAATTTGGCCATTTAAGGACAAAATCTGTTAATATAAATAGCACTCAAATTAAAAAAAAATTCACGCCTGCCCTCTGGCACAAAAAAAAAATAGGAAAAATAATGCGGTAAAAAAAGGTAATATTTGCAGATCACACCTTAATTAAGGAATTTTAGGAGAACTTTCGAATTCAAAAATAATAATAATAATTTTAGATTTTATGATAAAAGAAAAATTGTGAAAAATTTGATTTCGAAAAGTTTGGATTAACCAAATTTTTTGAATAATTCAAAAAAAAATTTTTTAGAATTTCTCACAGTAAAAAAATTTTCGTGTTTCGCATTTCGTATTTTTTAAAGAAATTTTTGTTGGATGTAATAATTCAGCTGAAGCAATCAGAAATTATAAAAATTTAAAAATACTTTTCGAAAAGGCACAAATGAATATAAGAGAATTTATTTCCAATTCAGAAGAAGTGAATAATCAAATACCTGAAAAAGATCGTTTATTAAAAGAAAACCCAAAAGTACTGGGTATAAATTTATTTTTCTTAAATTCGTAATTAATTTTTTTAAATTTTTTTTTGCCACTTCTGTTTTCGTTTCTGGGAACGCGATTTTTGTTTTTTCTGTTCACTCTTTTAATTGAAAAATGTATTCACAAACGGACAGAATGGTGATGAATCATCGCATTTTGGCATTGGGAAAAGCATAAACTAATTTATGCGGAATCGGCGAAAGTGAATTGAAAAATCATATCGGCGGCAGATGGGAATGGACGGGCAAAATGGGCAAACAAATTGAGTGATTCACCCCCATTTTTTTGCATTGGAATCCCAAAGCAAATTCCCGTGCAAAAAAGCGGGGGGAAATCGCTGTGAGAATGGGGGGGGGGAGCGGTGGGCGCTGACGGACGACCACCAACGGAGCAATCACTCCGCCCTAATTGATTGAATTAATATTGTGTAAAGCTATCTAATCGGGAGCTTTCTCTCGAAATTTTTTTACACTTTTTGGGTTTTAAATGGCATTTAATTATTTTATTTTTTTTTGGATTTTTATTTTTCCCACCCCCACTACGTCATACTCTCAACCGCCCAACAATGGACAAATGGTTCACACTTGTGTAAGTTAATTAGGGGGGGGGGGAGAGTAATTCAAAAAAATTCATAAAATGATCCAAATACCATTTCAGTCTGTTCATTGGCCTCTTCGGCACGTTCATCTGTGATGTTGCGCAGCATCAACAGCGCCCTGCCAACGCGGACGCACTGAAACCGAAAAATATGGAGTCCAAGCGTGTGGAGAAAACGGCACCGGAAGGCCCAGAACCGCTTCGGAAGCCCGAAACGGATGCACTGGCGAACGGTGAGCAAATTTTTGCATGCAAAAACTGTTTAAAAAAGCAGTTTTTTTTAAAGTTTTCTTTCCCTAACTTTTTTGAAACGCAATAAAATTTTTACCAATTTACTTTATGGTTTTGTGAACTGTAATTAGAGCCAAAAAACATCACATTTTTAATTTTAATGATTATTTTTTTATTCAGGAGAGCTAAACTCGCGGCAGGGAGGGCACCCCCCGTTGATGAATGGAAAGGCGCAGCAGATGAAGGTGGTAAAAGAGGGAAGGGCGGGGGGGGGTACCCCTCCTGGTGTTTTTTTGCTTTTTATTTTTACACCACTTTTTTGCAGCGTTTTTTCAAAAAACTTATGGGGAGTAGGGGGGCCGACAGTGTCGATAGGCGTCGCCGGTAAAATTTTTGTAATTTTTAATGTGATTTGTTAACAGATTTTGTCCAAAAAAATGACCAAAATTGTTTGACCTATAAATTTGAAAATTTTGAGTGAAAACCTGTTTAAAAATGGTCAAAATTTCCAATTTTCACCCGGCGGCTCCTATTATCACCGCGGGACCCCTCTGGCCAAAAAAAGTTTTTTGGGTAAAGCTCGCCGCAAAAATTTTTTTGTTGCTTTTTAAAATTTAAAATATAATTTGACAAATGTTGATTTTTGTCGGTGATTTCGAAAATTTTGTAGTTGGCAGCCTAGTTTTATGCTCCTAGGCCCAACTTTTTCATGATGATTTTTGTTTTATGATTTTGACTATTAAAAAAAATGTAAAAAAATTTCATAAATTTCGCGTTTCGCATTTTTTGCTTTCGCTAATTTCGAATTTTTTTTTTCAGGTTCACCGCCGCCGACGCTTTGTGCTCGCCACGCTCGACCCGTTCATGCAAAAAGTGGTGGCAGAAGAAGACCCGGACGAATACAAAAATGCCGACGAGAAAATGAAAGAGGAAATGAGAATGGAGCCGTTGTGCGACGATGAGGCAGGCCAAGCAGCAAACAACGGAAAGCCAAGGACAGCAGAAGTCGGCATCTGATGAGGCAAAAAGCTGATGGGCAGCAAACAGACTGATGAGCCAGCTGTTGCTCATCACAATCATCTGATTCGCCGGACGAAAAGAACATTTAAAAAGATGATTAAACAAATTGCGTTATTAAATTTATAAATTAATTTCTTATTTTAATAATTTATTAAATTTTTTATTTTTTAAATTGATTTTCATCGGAATTGTCCGTTTTGAAAAACCCTTAATTTGACCATAAAATTTTATGGCCTAATTAATTGGAATGGGACAAATAATTTTTTAAATAATTTTTTGCTTATTAATAGAGATCGGATTTTTATGTTTTTACATATTTTTTCTGCGGCTTTATTATGACGAGAGAAGCCCAAAAATCATATTTTCACCGAAAAATTTTTGATTTAGAACGACATAAAAACATAAAATCACATATTTTGGCCTTTTGGCACATAAAAACATATCGCACATATTTCGGGGTTTTGGCACATATTTAGCAAATATTTTGGCATTTTATGACAAAATTGTAAGAAAAATACGAGAAAATTGAAAAATACACCCCTAAAAATCAAATTTATTGCCATTTCTTACAGCATTTGCAAAATTTCTTAATATTTCGAATGCTGAAAGTATTCAAATCGAAACATAATTGGTCATTGGATTTCAGGGTTCTTTGCTGGAGCTTTCAATTTACAATAAGTTGTAAGGGACCGGGACATGTTACTGAAAAACACGTACAACTGAGTACCAAAGTCCAGGTTTTGACCGGGACCGGGAAAAGTCTCGGGTTTTTCCCGTTTTCCCAGCCAAAAAAGTCGCGTTTCGAACACCTTGAAATGTATTTGTTTTGCAATTGTGCGGGCGGGCGAAAATGATAAAGAATGAGATTTTTAGGGATTTTTATGCAAAAATACACTTGATTTTTCCAATTTTTAACACATATTTTAGCACATATTTTGCCATTTTTTTGGGTTTTTAGCACATATTTCAGCATTTTTTAGCACATATTTTATTACGTATTTCAGGATTTTTAGCACATAAAAATCCGGCGAAAGTATCTGTCATATGGCCCGGAGCTCAAAATGGCCGAAATATATAACAATCGATAGCTCTCGGTCTGTAATGTAAGAATCCGAAAGAATTTTTTTCGGCAACCAATCCCTGAGGGGTTACAGAGCCTGGACTGAAATGGCCATATGACTTTGGGACTGAACTGTCCAATACTTAAAACGCATGAATTGCGACAAAATAGATACCAATCGACCGGACTCGCTCAGTTCGGCCGTCACGATTCGCCCTCACGGTTCGGCCCCAACGTGTTTTTCCACTATAGCTTTTTTATTTGTAATCCAAATCCAATAATCTTGGTATCATTCGAAAGCTCTTAATATGCTCTATTAGCCTTACAAAAAATAAAAAAAATTTCAAGCCTAAAAAAAAATGATTAAGAAAAAACTTGAAAATTTTGACTTTTTTCAATTTTCATGTATAACTTTTTTGAGAATTGTCTAATCGCGAAGCAATAGCTGATTAAGCTTCTAACATTTTAAGCTTTCGAATGATACCAACAATGTTGGATTTGGTTGACAAAGAAAAAAGTTATAGAAAGTTATAGTGGAAAAACACGCTGGGGCCGAACCGTGAGGGCCGAACTGAGGTAAACCGCAATCGACTCCTCTCGGTACATAAGCAGAACAATAATAATTATGGAATTTAATTAAATGAAAAAGAAAAAACAAATTAAAAAGAGAACAAATATTTTGGAAAAGAATAAAATATTGGAAAAATAAATAAATAATTAAATAAATATTAATTGAGTGATATAAAGTGAGAAAGCACGAAAATACCACCCGTTTGACAACCAAACATTTTCATTGCTTGCACAACATGCCCCGACAAAAGGGCTGCCGCACGGGTCCACCAAAACGCGATTTTCTCATCCCGAATCACTCCCAAACATTTTTCATAATTTTTGAATTTTTTTATTAATTTTTAAAAATTTTGTCATTTTTATTGATTTTTTGAAACTTTAATCACTTTTTTCTGATCATTTTTGGCGCCGTAGCCAAAAAAAGCCGAAAATTACAATAGTAAATTGACTATATTCTCTACAAGATAAAAGTGGTTTTAAAAGTGATTTGAACACTGATGATGACCCAATTGAGGCAAAAAATTTTTCATGCAAATTAAATAAAGAAGTGTGTAGAGAGTGTTGGATTAACAGAGAAAAAGGAGAAGTTGAATGCGCATGCAGTGAAAAAACAATAGAAAAAATGACACCAAAATTACCATTCACAAACCGCAAAATTAAATATTCGAAAAGAAGGTAAAAAAATATTAAGCGAGACTGAATATTCTCCAGTTAAGTTAGCAATAAGAGTTAATGGTATAAAAATTGTACAGTCACAGATGGAACAAAATGCAACATAAAACCAACTAATTTTAGCGGCTGTTACAATTGCGGCACGGGTGGAACCCTAAATTATGTGTGCCAAACAGAATTTGGTCAAGCAGAAGCAGCTGTCGATGAACTCACTGCTTCGGTTGCTATAAAAGATCTCTCATTTTTTAAATTCATAAAACACATTTTATTTTTTTAAACAAATATTGGATAGCTTTTAATTAGACAAGGGGACGGGACAAAATCTCGCCCCCAAAATTTAGCCGCCAAAATCTAGCCGCAGAAACTTCAAAAATTTTTTTGGTACTTTTCGGCTTTGTGTACACATCTAAAATCTTAAAATATGTATAAAGTTTGTTGATTGGACAAATGGAATAATTACCCTTAAAGGCAAACGAAAAAAAACTCAGATTTTCCGGGGGCAAATTAAATTTTTGAGAAAATTTTCAGCGATTTTTTTTCGTACCGGCTGTTGCTTTTGCTGTTTGTAGATTTTTTGTCGGCACTTTCGTCTCCTGCCGATGTGGCGGCGGCCAATTCGTCGTAATAATCACCGCCTCCATCCTTCATCCTCCTCCTCCTCCATCGGGTCAGCTCATTTGTCGTCACCTCAGCAGCTCCAACAACTACGGCATCATCATCTTCGTCATCATGTTGTCCATCCTCAGCTTCAAATTCTTCCGCTTCCGGAATGAATGACCGCAGATGCGTTGTTTTGATTGTTGTAGAATCTAAAAAAGTCCGATTACCGGACTCAATTTGTCGATCTGTATCGACGAGACTCAGGTTGAAATTCCAAAAAATTCGAACTGCCGGGAGCCAGTTTTCCAAAAAAAAACCGAACTGTAGAACATAAAAGGTGATTCGCGCGCGGGGATTCGAACCCACGACCCCAGCAATCCATGCCGTGCTTTTCTGATGCTATAAGGAAGCGGAGTGTGTGAGAAAGTGGGATAAAGGACCTGAGAGGATCTCTAAAAGGAGCGCCCGTAGCTCACAATCAGTCGGTTAGAGCACGGCACGAATTGCTGGTATCGTGAGATCTACCGGGCGAGTTACCTTTTATGTTCTACAAAACTTGGGAAAAGACGGCAGATCCCGAATTGATTTTAAAATAAATTGATGTGTGTTTTCAAAATTGAATTTTCTTGACGAATTTCAACAATAGAAGAAACGGTCTACCGGTAATTGGCTTTATTGTTGTCGTCAAAATCTGGTGTGCATACGGTATCAACGACGATTTTTGTGCTACCATAGGCTTCAGCGTGTTTTTTAACCTTTACAAATAAAAATAAAACAATTTTGGGATTTGGAAATTTTTCCATTTCCATAAAATTTCCGCTCATGATTCTATATGATAATTAGGGATGCCAAAAATATGCACATGCATATTTTTTTTCCTGGACTGCGGGAAGCCTGAAACGCACGAAAAACATGTTTTTAGCTTGATTTGAAGCTTCTAGGATGACTTTCCATGTGCATATTTTGCATATTTGTGCATATTTCGCGCTTTATGTGCATATTTTGGCATTTCGTGCATATTTTATGTGCATATTTTGGCGTTTTTCCAAAAAACCTCTAATAGATCGGCCCCCAACAGACAAATTGGCCTTCTTGACCTCAAAAACCGGAAAATCTAAAATGAGTAAATTTTAAGCTGTATCGTGTTTTTTTCTCCTAAAATGATTTTTAATACCACATTTAGCCATTTTTGAAGATTTTACTTTATGTTTAACAAATTTGAAGAAATTTTGAGAAATTACACCCTCAATTGGAAAATTTTATGTGCATATTTTTCACTTTTTATGTGCATATTTCACGATTTTTGGTGCATATTTTTGGCATCCCTAATGATAATACACACAGTGGTCGTGCCAAATTCCGTCGTTCGGGTGCCACCCGTTGCGCTGCAGAAATGCCATTGCCATTGATCAGAATTGCTGTGCCATTCTCATCAACTTTGGCAGGTGTGGCATAATCGTTGTGGCCAACTTGAACAGCAGTAGTAGTAGATGGTTTTTTGTAGCTGATCAATGTTTTCCGTGTTTCGATCACTTAATTTCAACAGTTAATAGATTGAATAAAATTTTTATTTTTTTGGAGCCTAAACAAAGAAGCCAAATTTAATTGTGTATTTTTACACACTGCGCCAGTTGGGCCCTTACACGTTTGAACGCGGAATATAAATTCTTTTTTTTCGTTGCCAACAAAATCCAAAATTGTTGATATCATTCGATAGCAGTATGTTTCATCTCTCTATTAGCCTGCAAAATTTTGAAAATTTTCGTTAAGGTTAAAAAAGCTATGGCCAAAAATGACTGAAAAAGCAGGTTTCCGATGTACTTTTGGACATTAATTTGTTCAAAATTTACGAAATTTTTTATAATTTTACATGCTAATAGAGGATACTTATGGCTATCGAATAATATCAACAATGTTGGATTTTGTTTACAAAGAAAAAATTTGAGTCTAAAAAATGACTGTGTCCCAAACGTGCGGGGTCCAACTGAAGTAAACCCTCGGTCTGCTGGTGTTAATTGGCATTGTTCACCCACAACGGTGTGCTTTTGATAGTGATGTTGATGGGCTGTTAAAAGTCACTGTAGGCAATGGCCCGAAATTTTTTCGTGACAAATCTGGCACCACAATGACCACTTTGTTCTCCTCAATGGCACCGCCGTCCATCAGCAGTTTGTTGCTGGGCAGGGATCGGGTCAGACCGCGATGCCGTTGATGGGTTGACCAGGTGCGCGACCCTGCCGTTGAATTGAGGACAAATTTTGACTATTATAATTCATTCATCCAAAAAAATCAACCATCCTTTCACCCGCTAAAATAAAAATATTCATTTTAAAAATTTCATTCGTTTAAAAAAATTAACGGTTATTTTAAATGGAGTGAAGCCGACAAAGGGAGGGGATAAATACCGGCTGCAAAGGATTTTTTATTATAAATCTATTATCCCAATATTGGAAATAGGTGCTGGTTGAAAATTTTTTACGTCGCAAATGTGAAAACTAAGAGGTAGGTTTTTGGTTCGATTACCAACTGAGCGCCCGGGACTGAATTTTCACTAATTTTTACAGTCTCATTTTTTTGAAAGGTGCTATGGTGAAGTACGAAAAGTGCAAGCGTGAGCGAAACCCCAAAAAGAAAGATGGGCGAAGTACAAAAAATGTGAGTGATCAAATTAAAAACATAATAATTATTTTAAAAATTGAAAAAAAATTCTGATTTTAATTTATTTAAAAAAATTTTTGTTTAAAATATTGCTACAATTGTAATTAAAATTTAGTAAAAAAGAATATTTAATTTTTAAAATATATATTTCGCTTTTACTTTGATAATTCGCATTTTTTTGCAGACTTTGAACTCGCTTGTACTTTTGGCACTTTGTCTCATTACTGTTTGAAACCATAATTTACCCGGACTCGCTCAGTTGGGCCCCGGCACGTTTGGGCCCAGCGGGGTTTTGGCTATGACTTTTTTCTTTGATAACCAAATCCAACAATCTTGGTATTATTCGATAACCCTATCTGTCTTCTATTAGCCTGCAAAATTTAGAAAAACTTGGTTAAGGTTCAAAAAAGTTATGACCAAAAAGGTTGGAAAATCTGGTTTTTTGAAGTTTTTTGGTCATAACTTTTTTGAACCTTAACCAAGTTTTTCTAAATTTTGCAGGCTAATAGAGCACAGATAGGGCTATCGAATGATACCAAGATTGTTGGATTTGGTTGGCAATGAAAAAAATTATAGGCAAAATCCCGCTGGGGCCCAAACGTGCCGGGGCCCAACTGAGGTAAACCGTAATTTACCTACCTTTAATGCTTCTTGTCTCTGTGCTGTGCATAATATTTTCTGTTGCATCATTTTGTGGTTCAAATGAATCAGCTAAAGTTGGCTTTGTCTCGATCATTGGTGTTTTTTGTGTTGTTTCTGCTGTTGAACTTGATTGTGCTGTTGCACTTGGTCGATTGGACGGAACAATTGGTTTCGGCCGCTTTTGAGGATCAGCATTGGCATTTTTTACTCTTAAATTAGTCATTTTTATTTTATTTTAAATATTGTCCTACGGATTCGAAACTTTGTCCATCGCACCGATTTTTTTTTTAATTTTCGCAAAATTAATTACTCTCTTTCAACGTCATGCTTCACTGTTTCATCATCGCCGCCGGTGGTACCACCACCACCACCACCGTGCCGCTCTTCTCCATCCTCAATTGTTGTCATGAATTTGTCGATCAGTCGAAAAGCACGGGTGAACAGTGCACATTGTGTGCTGCCCATCCCATGCTCACGGCATGCATTATTCATGGCATCAGAATTCCTGCAAAATTGATGTTTGGCATTTTGTCCCTCCCCTCTCGCAAAGTCGGGAGAATGGTAGGATGTGCGAGAAATGATTTTTATCGAAAATCGAGAACCGGGTCCGAAACCGAGAAATGACCCCGAGAAACGATGCCAGAACCGAGACCCGAAAAACCCCAGAAATTTCACTACCCGAAATCGAGAAATCTTAATGAAATTAATTAAATGTATTTTTATTAAATCAAAAACAAATAAAAAGTAGGTCAACCGGAATTTTTGCGCAGGAGTCTCAACATCAAACTGATGACCTTTTTTTTGCTTTAAAAACGTTTTTTGCGTCGCACTATTTTCAAAAATTTTTGGGGAGCAAGAGAGGTCTGTCCGGTGGTGCCGGTAAGCGCCGCAGGAAAATTTTTTTTGAAATTTTAATGACAATTTGTTAAAAAATTGCTTAAAATTTAAAAGAAAATTTCTTTTAATTGACCGTCTTAAAACCTTCATTTGTTCTATGCATTCCGACCAGCAGCAGAAATGTTATCTCAAAAGTCCATAACCATGGCTTTTGGTTTTAAAATATGACAAATAAACATTGATGGGACCATCCAATTTAGATTCCTTTTTAATATCAGCTGATAAACCAATAGCTAATTCGGGAAATTTTCGGTCTCGAGCAGCACTACTGGCTACGCCCTTGTCCTCAATCTCATCGGATCTTCCCTATCCTGGATTTTTTAATTGAAAAATAAATTTTTGGAATTATATATACAACAAAGGCATTTTCAACTTACATCCCTCCAACAGTGTGACGCATTTTTCGATCGCCCAATATATGGGCCATCATCTGTAGGTTTGCAAAACTTTGACCACGCTTGAAGTTGTGCGCTGTGCACGCAATGAATTTGCAAATGCGCGAATCGCCCTAGCAAAAAAAAAAAACAAATAAATAATTGCCAAAATTGGCGTTCTGTTCATTGATGATCACCTGACAAATTTCTGGCAATTCATCCCCAGCATTGATCTCCTCGCGCGAGTTAATGCCAAGTATGTCAAGTTCACGAAGACGCGCAGAGGACAGCCGAGATGGGGTACCACCAACACTTTTCGGCTAAATTTTTGTTGCGATTTTAAATTTAGAACATTTTAAATTAATTTTTACCGACCAAATTTGTTCCTCATTATCTTGGCAGCTTCTAATCCCTCATTTATGTTTGGTATACTGTAAACTACAGAAAAAGGCTCAGTTGGTAGAATGGTGCTATGTGATTATTTAAAAACCATCATTATGTGCGTTATTTAAAAAACCATCAAAATAAAAAATTTTTGCTTATAACTTTGCTCTAAAATAACCAAATTTTTAATATTTACTATCATTCGATAGAACTAACAAATACCTAAGTGTTCTTTATGAGCCTGTAAAATTTCAAAAAATTTATTAACTTTAAAAAGTTATGGCCAAAAATGTTCGAAAACCAAGATTTTTTGAGTTCCTCGAGCTATAACTTTGTTAAAACTTAACGGAATTTTTTGCAATTTTGCAGACTGATATAGAACACTTAGAGCTATCAAATGATATCAAAAATTTAAAATTTGGTTGCTTTGGAGCAAAATTATAAATAATTTTTCGACAAAAATTTTCATAATGATGGTTTTTTAAATAACGCCCTTTATGATGTTTTTATATAACGACTCCGCCCCGGTAGAATGAATCATTTATTATTCAGTTTTCGCTTTACAAAACGCTTAAATGCGACAATCCTGAAAAATTAATGTAAAACTTACAAAAGTAAATTATACTGTAACGAGAGACTACTGTATAGCCATTTTCCCGTAAAAATTCACGCTTAAAATTGAAGTGTGCATACCGTATCTCATTTTATTACAAAAATCTTTTTGGTACGATTATGCTTATCAACAGTAAAAAATATAATCTTATTATTTAGAATTCGGTTCTTTCCGGTTCTAAGTAACAGACAAAAAAATTTGAACAAGTAAAATTATGGCGCGCAAATTTAACACAACCGCGCACAAATTAGTTAAGCGGCATAATGCAACAATGCTAGATAAAATTTCCAGATCAGCAGATGGATTAGCAGCCTTTCGGCATTTATAACATTTAAGTCAGAGGAATTTAAATTCAAAAAAATATTAATTCACTCTTTTAACGGTAAGTGAGAATGTGCGAGCCTTCATTGTTGAATTTTTCTTTTTTTTAAATTAATTTATGACATAAATTTATTTTTCTACTTTGATTCGGTTTCCCCTCTGCTGCTCTTTTGAAGAATCAATTTTGCTGCTGGTAGCAAATTGTCGCGCAGCAGTGCCAAAAATGGGCCGCACTAATTGCAATGCTCCGCTGATAAGCTCATCAAATGGGGCTTAATTTGGCAATTTAATAATTCGTAATGATTAAATTTAATTGATAATAATAATTATTATTATTGTATACCTTGTCTTTTTTGCGGTTTTCCTTCATCATTAGCCGTTGTGCAAGGAATTGTAAAATAAATTGTAAAAAAAATTTTTAATAATTTTAACTTCATCCGGAAAACCTGAAAAGGGAATTTCATACAATTTATATATGGGGTTTTCCCTTGTTTTTTGAGAGATTGTAAAAGCACCAAAATTTCTTAGGATCTGCCAGGTAAATTTTGAAATTTAGTTATTTTAACAGATTTTCATAAATGGCCAACTTTTTGGGCCGAAAATTTGATTTTATTGGTGGGATGAATGGCGGTGCGATAGGCGTTTCCGGGTAAAATTTTTGGAATTTTTAAGGAATTGGTTAAGATAATTAGCAAATGAAAAAGTAAATTGTATTTGAATGTGCAAGATCTTAATTAGAAAATGGTGTATTCGAAAAATGTAATGACTCAAATCACGCGGGATCCCATGGGATTGGCAAAATGGTAGGGAAGGATAGGCGACTCGGGATCTCATTGAATTTAAAAGGGTTCGGGATGGATCCCGAGGGCGGAATCCCGATACAATCCCGCGGGATACCGATCCCGTCCGGCAGAATTGGTTCTTTCCTGACGCAAATTAAAATTATCAAAATTTGAATGGTTCCAAGAAAATCAATTAGTGGAAAATTCGTCAATGGACAATCAATCAAAATAATTATTTTCTTTAGTTTGATTTTTGCGAAAAAAGTATTTGACGAATTGTCCAATGACGGATTGTCCGGACACTAATTTGAATGAGAATGGGAATCAATTAGTCACTCCATCTACTAATGCCGACGAATGCAAGCGCAAATCTACTAAGCAGACAGAAGCATCCAAATGTTTAAAAGGAGAGGAGGATGACACTGGTGGATTGGGATGAGAGGATAAATTGAATCGATTCCCGCGGGGGATTTGGTAGGATTTGCTGGGATGTTATTGAGGGTGTGCACGAGATGGATAGACAGGAGGATGGATTAAATGTTGAAAAGGAATATTGAAAATGAAAAAAATAATGTTGAAAAATAGCAATAGATTTAGCGCGGTGGAGTTTTAACAGATTTTGTCTAAAAAAACCAAAATTTTGATTTCGAGTTAAGAAAACTAAGAATTTATTGGGCCAGGGGGCCGTTAGATGCCGTGATTTTCAAAATTTTAGTCACATTTTCTTAACAAATTTACATCAAAAATTTGGCGCTACTTGCAAAGAGGAACTTTTTGAAATTTTTTTCAACTTTTTTTTGGTCAAAATTTTTTTTTGTTTTTTTACACATAATGATGAATATTAAGTATTAACAGCACACTTATGGTGATATTCTTGATCAGCGACCTTTAAAACCCCCGGGTACTTGGTTTCAGGACTTTTTAAACAAAAAGCGAAGGGACGGAAAGCGGGAGGGGGGGGGAGAAGAAAATTGAAAAGGGGGAGAGAGATAATAGTGAAAAAGACGAGAGAAGGAGAGCGAAATGGAAAAAGGCGTCGCAAAAAGTGGTATGAAAAGAAAAAAAAAAGCGATTTTTTAATATTTTTTTTGGTTTTTCCGGATTTTCGACCATTTTTTCGGTTGGCCCCCTGCACCCTCCCTCTTTTTTAGTATGGTTAAAGCATTGGCAAAGACCTTCACATTCATGATCAAAAAAAAAAAACATCGACGATGAAGCCGGGGGCCATTAGCGGCCAATTTGTCGGTGAATCGGGCGGAGGCTTCCGGTCTCAAATTCTTTGAATTTTAACCTTGATCAAGTTTCATTCTCGATTCTCTGGTCGTCTAAGTTTGGTCTCTGGTTTCCAGTTAAGACTCGGCCATGCCCATTTTGATATTTCAAAATTTAGGGCACCGCCCATCCCCCGGTTGCCCTTTTCGGACCGTTGATCGGCGGTAGCAGAGGCGTCACTTCGTAAAATTTTCGGCCAAAATTGAAAAAGCACTGGTAAAGATGGGAAAATTTTACGAAATTGAAAAAAAAAAATCAAATTTAGTGCCAAAAATTCAAAATTTTACGATTTTGAATTGCATTTCGTTAAAATTTTCACAAAATTCTATTTCAACTTTTTCCTATTTCGTTAATTTTTTACGAAATTGAATTTCGTTTTCCTATTTCGTTCGTGTTAAAATAGGGGATACTCTATCCTCTGTTAAAAAAGTTGGCTCTGGCGTCCCCCAGGGCTCTGTCCTAGGCCCTCTTTTATTCTTAATTTATATAAATGACCTTCCTGATGTTATACCATCAGGAGTGAATATTAAATTATATTTAGATGTTGTTTTTGCAATTTCAAAACAAAAATTTCTCAAGTTTTCGGCAGTGAAGAAGCTCACTATTGACCCACTCGCGCAAACATTTTAAATTTGTGCTATATATACATATATGTTTCAAATTAATGAAATAATAAATAAAAAAATGTTTTCCGTCACATTGCTTTACCTCCAGCAGCAGCAGCAGCTTTGTTATATGAGAAAATTTTTTCAGACGAAAATTAAAAGTAAAAAATTTTAAATTTTTTTTAAGTTTTAGACCAAACGATGTTTTGCTTCTCTTTTTTATATGAACCTATGTCTATAGAATATCGTGCCAAAATTATTTTATTAGTTTATTATTTTATTTTATTCCTCTATATCAATTTTTAACATTGAAATAATTAAAATAATTTATGCCTACAGTATTATTTTAAGGATTCATTTGGAGTTTGTTTTTCTTTAAAATTAAAATATTGTTAGTATATTAGTTGTTGTCATTAATTTGTAAAATGTAATTCTTAAATAAAATAGGCATTTTAAAAATGTGCTAAGCTGATTCAAGCCAAATTTAGTATCTATTGTATTTAATAACCATTTTCTCATATACATAACTTTTTCTGAATTTATGAATAAAAAACCCTAAAAATCAAAAATTAACTTGAAAACTGCAAAAAGCTTCTGACGAACGACGTTGTGCCCTTAATTTTAGTAAGGATCTGTTCCACCAGAATGTTGGGCAGAGATTATTTTATTATGCTCGATAGTTCTTCTCCATCAAATTATTACACTAACAATTTCACCAATGTTGCTAAATATTTACATGATAATTTATATAGGAATGGCTATTAAAATAATGAGTGGAACTGTTTAATTTTTGGTCATTAATTTTAAAACAAGGTTTTTGAAGAAAACATGAATTCAAGAAAGGAGTCCCGCTGATTCAAGCCAAAACTTTTATATCTAAGCATAAATGCTTTTTTCGTACTTTGATTAAATCATTCAGATTTCGCAAAACCGGATCTAAAAAATAAAACATTAACTTGGATACCCACAGAAATCTTTGAGCAAACGATCTTTTGCTTCTATTTTTTTATATGAACCTATGTCTATAGAATATCGTGCCAAAATTATTTTATTAGTTTATTATTTTATTTTATTCCTTGCAATTAGCCGGGCGAATAGCGAATTGGCTTCTTGCGCTGTCGCTGCGGACGAGGAGATTTGACTGGTTCGGGTGTGCGGTCACGGACAGGAGTTTGATCACGGACAGGTGTCTGATCAATTTGATTTGGCGCCATTGGAGGAATTGGTTGTTGCGGAGCGGCTTGAATCTGATCGGACACAATCTTACTTGAAATGTAAGGGGAAAATGAACGCATTTTCTCATATACATAACTTTTTCTGAATTTATGAATAAAAAACCCTAAAAATCAAAAATTAACTTGAAAAACTGCAAAAAGCTTCTGACGAACGACGTTGTGCCCTTAATTTTAGTAAGGATCTGTTCAACCAGAGTCTCCTGAATTGAATGAACGGCTTTTTGTGCCATGATGTCGGTTGTACTGCTGTGACATCTTCGATTGGTACTGTCCACGTTGGTTGTTGTTCTCGTTCGGCGTGTGCTGTCTCGGTTCAAGCATTGACAAGGGCGTGCTAATTTTTGGTCATTAATTTTAAAACAAGGTTTTTGAAGAAAACATGAATTCAAGAAAGGAGTCCCGCTGATTCAAGCCAAAACTTTTATATCTAAGCATAAATGCTTTTTTCGTACTTTGATTAAATCATTCAGATTTCGCAAAACCGGATCTAAAAAATAAAACATTAACTTGGATACCCACAGAAATCTTTGAGCAAACGATGTTTTGCTTCTCTTTTTTATATGAACTAAATTCATGGGAAGTAAATGGTGGTCCGTTGTCAGACACTATTTCTTTTGGAGCACCTTTATTTCAATTTTTAACATTGAAATAATTCAAATAATTTATGCCTACAGAATTATTTTAAGGATTCATTTGGAGTTTGTTGGAAAGTGCATCCACGAGGATGAGATAAATGTTTCCATCGGCACATGGGCCTGCAAAATCAATATAAATAAAATAGGCATTTTAAAAATGTGCTAAGCTGATTCAAGCCAAATTTAGTATCTATTGTATTTAATAACCATTTTCTCATATACATAACTTTTTCTGAATTTATGCATAAAAAACCCTAAAAATCAAAAATTAACTTGAAAAACTGCAAAAAGCTTCTGACGAACGACGTTGTGCCCTTAATTTTAGTAAGGATCTGTTCCACCAGAATGTTGGGCAGAGATTATTTTATTATGCTCGATTCAAAATTGAACCGCCCACGAGGGTGAGCGTATCACGTCTCGAATAGAAAGGCATTAATTCATTAGCTGGGCATTTGTTTGGCCACCCGGAACGTACGGGAACTGTTTAATTTTTGGTCATTAATTTTAAAACAAGCAGTTCGCTCACTTCTTTTGTTCAAGAAAGGAGTCCCGCTGATTCAAGCCAAAACTTTTATATCTAAGCATAAATGCTTTTTTCGTACTTTGATTAAATCATTCAGATTTCGCAAAACCGGATCTAAAAAATAAAACATTAACTTGGATACCCACAGAAATCTTTGAGCAAACGATCTTTTGCTTCTATTTTTTATATGAACCTATGTCTATAGAATATCGTGCCAAAATTATTTTATTAGTTTATTATTTTATTTTATTCCTCTATATCAATTTTTAACATTGAAATAATTAAAATAATTTATGCCTACAGTATTATTTTAAGGATTCATTTGGAGTTTGTTTTTCTTTAAAATTAAAATATTGTTAGTATATTAGTTGTTGTCATTAATTTGTAAAATGTAATTCTTAAATAAAATAGGCATTTTAAAAATGTGCTAAGCTGATTCAAGCCAAATTTAGTATCTATTGTATTTAATAACCATTTTCTCATATACATAACTTTTTCTGAATTTATGAATAAAAAACCCTAAAAATCAAAAATTAACTTGAAAAACTGCAAAAAGCTTCTGTCGAACGACGTTGTGCCCTTAATTTTAGTAAGGATCTGTTCCACCAGAATGTTGGGCAGAGATTATTTTATTATGCTCGATAGTTCTTCTCCATCAAATTATTACACTAACAATAACTGAACATTTTCACCAATGTTGCTAAATATTTACATGATAATTTATATAGGAATGGCTATTAAAATAATGAGTGGAACTGTTTAATTTTTGGTCATTAATTTTAAAACAAGGTTTTTGAAGAAAACATGAATTCAAGAAAGGAGTCCCGCTGATTCAAGCCAAAACTTTTATATCTAAGCATAAATGCTTTTTTCGTACTTTGATTAAATCATTCAGATTTCGCAAAACCGGATCTAAAAAATAAAACATTAACTTGGATACCCACAGAAATCTTTGAGCAAACGATCTTTTGCTTCTCTTTTTTATATGAACCTATGTCTATAGAATATCGTGCCAAAATTATTTTATTAGTTTATTATTTTATTTTATTCCTCTATATCAATTTTTAACATTGAAATAATTAAAATAATTTATGCCTACAGTATTATTTTAAGGATTCATTTGGAGTTTGTTTTTCTTTAAAATTAAAATATTGTTAGTATATTAGTTGTTGTCATTAATTTGTAAAATGTAATTCTTAAATAAAATAGGCATTTTAAAAATGTGCTAAGCTGATTCAAGCCAAATTTAGTATCTATTGTATTTAATAACCATTTTCTCATATACATAACTTTTTCTGAATTTATGAATAAAAAACCCTAAAAATCAAAAATTAACTTGAAAAACTGCAAAAAGCTACTGTCGAACGACGTTGTGCCCTTAATTTTAGTAAGGATCTGTTCCACCAGAATGTTGGGCAGAGATTATTTTATTATGCTCGATAGTTCTTCTCCATCAAATTATTACACTAACAATAACTGAACATTTTCACCAATGTTGCTAAATATTTACATGATAATTTATATAGGAATGGCTATTAAAATAATGAGTGGAACTGTTTAATTTTTGGTCATTAATTTTAAAACAAGGTTTTTGAAGAAAACATGAATTCAAGAAAGGAGTCCCGCTGATTCAAGCCAAAACTTTTATATCTAAGCATAAATGCTTTTTTCGTACTTTGATTAAATCATTCAGATTTCGCAAAACCGGATCTAAAAAATAAAACATTAACTTGGATACCCACAGAAATCTTTGAGCAAACGATCTTTTGCTTCTATTTTTTATATGAACCTATGTCTATAGAATATCGTGCCAAAATTATTTTATTAGTTTATTATTTTATTTTATTCCTCTATATCAATTTTTAACATTGAAATAATTAAAATAATTTATGCCTATAGTATTATTTTAAGGATTCATTTGGAGTTTGTTTTTCTTTAAAATTAAAATATTGTTAGTATATTAGTTGTTGTCATTAATTTGTAAAATGTAATTCTTAAATAAAATAGGCATTTTAAAAATGTGCTAAGCTGATTCAAGCCAAATTTAGTATCTATTGTATTTAATAACCATTTTCTCATATACATAACTTTTTCTGAATTTATGAATAAAAAACCCTAAAAATCAAAAATTAACTTGAAAAACTGCAAAAAGCTTCTGACGAACGACGTTGTGCCCTTAATTTTAGTAAGGATCTGTTCCACCAGAATGTTGGGCAGAGATTATTTTATTATGCTCGATAGTTCTTCTCCATTAAATTATTACACTAACAATAACTGAACATTTTCACCAATGTTGCTAAATATTTACATGATAATTTATATAGGAATGGCTATTAAAATAATGAGTGGAACTGTTTAATTTTTGGTCATTAATTTTAAAACAAGGTTTTTGAAGAAAACATGAATTCAAGAAAGGAGTCCCGCTGATTCAAGCCAAAACTTTTATATCTAAGCATAAATGCTTTTTTCGTACTTTGATTAAATCATTCAGATTTCGCAAAACCGGATCTAAAAAATAAAACATTAACTTGGATACCCACAGAAATCTTTGAGCAAACGATCTTTTGCTTCTCTTTTTTATATGAACCTATGTCTATAGAATATCGTGCCAAAATTATTTTATTAGTTTATTATTTTATTTTATTCCTCTATATCAATTTTTAACATTGAAATAATTAAAATAATTTATGCCTATAGTATTATTTTAAGGATTCATTTGGAGTTTGTTTTTCTTTAAAATTAAAATATTGTTAGTATATTAGTTGTTGTCATTAATTTGTAAAATGTAATTCTTAAATAAAATAGGCATTTTAAAAATGTGCTAAGCTGATTCAAGCCAAATTTAGTATCTATTGTATTTAATAACCATTTTCTCATATACATAACTTTTTCTGAATTTATGAATAAAAAACCCTAAAAATCAAAAATTAACTTGAAAAACTGCAAAAAGCTTCTGTCGAACGACGTTGTGCCCTTAATTTTAGTAAGGATCTGTTCCACCAGAATGTTGGGCAGAGATTATTTTATTATGCTCGATAGTTCTTCTCCATCAAATTATTACACTAACAATAACTGAACATTTTCACCAATGTTGCTAAATATTTACATGATAATTTATATAGGAATGGCTATTAAAATAATGAGTGGAACTGTTTAATTTTTGGTCATTAATTTTAAAACAAGGTTTTTGAAGAAAACATGAATTCAAGAAAGGAGTCCCGCTGATTCAAGCCAAAACTTTTATATCTAAGCATAAATGCTTTTTTCGTACTTTGATTAAATCATTCAGATTTCGCAAAACCGGATCTAAAAAATAAAACATTAACTTGGATACCCACAGAAATCTTTGAGCAAACGATCTTTTGCTTCTATTTTTTATATGAACCTATGTCTATAGAATATCCAACAATTTTATTATCCATTTGCTTGTGCACTATTTTATGTTTTCATATGTCCCCGAAGTCAGTGGATTTTTCCCTTTCGTGGATTATTTTTCTTTGTGACAAATAAATAAATAAATAAATAAAAACCCGTAAAAAATAACAAAAAATAATAAAAACCCCAGAAAAGAATTTGTAAAATGTAATTCTTAAATAAAATAGGCATTTTAAAAATGTGCTAAGCTGATTCAAGCCAAATTTAGTATCTATTGTATTTAATAACCATTTTCTCATATACATAACTTTTTCTGAATTTATGAATAAAAAACCCTAAAAATCAAAAATTAACTTGAAAAACTGCAAAAAGCTTCTGTCGAACGACGTTGTGCCCTTAATTTTAGTAAGGATCTGTTCCACCAGAATGTTGGGCAGAGATTATTTTATTATGCTCGATAGTTCTTCTCCATCAAATTATTACACTAACAATAACTGAACATTTTCACCAATGTTGCTAAATATCTACATGATAATTTATATAGGAATGGCTATTAAAATAATGAGTGGAACTGTTTAATTTTTGGTCATTAATTTTAAAACAAGGTTTTTGAAGAAAACATGAATTCAAGAAAGGAGTCCCGCTGATTCAAGCCAAAACTTTTATATCTAAGCATAAATGCTTTTTTCGTACTTTGATTAAATCATTCAGATTTCGCACGAATCTTTAAAAACGAAATACCGTGTTACCACCGATTGAAGCCCCGTGCTTTTTTCAACCCCCCCCCCCATCCCCTCCCTCAAACTATGTCTATAGAATATCGTGCCAAAATTATTTTATTAGTTTATTATTTTATTTTATTCCTCTATATCAATTTTTAACATTGAAATAATTAAAATAATTTATGCCTACAGTATTATTTTAAGGATTCATTTGGAGTTTGTTTTTCTTTAAAATTAAAATATTGTTAGTATATTAGTTGTTGTCATTAATTTGTAAAATGTAATTCTTAAATAAAATAGGCCGGTTTGCATTATGAGGCTTGCTGTTTGATTTGCAGTGCCGTTGAAATTGTCGTGAGTTAGGTCCATTTTTATGGCATCTTTGGCGTTGCTGAGTGTAATTTTTGGCCAAGCCAACTTCTTAATTAATTTAATTTTTATTATATTTTACAAAAATGAATTAAAGGAGAAATATAACTGAGAAATAGGCACAATTAAGTCCCAAATTTTTTTATGTTTGCGATTTTTTTGATAAATATAGTATTCGAAAAAATATTTTAATTCATAAAAATGAATAATTCGAAGATTAACGGGTCTATTTTCTTTTCAGAAAATAAAGAACTAATTAGATTACCAAAGAAACACCAAATTTATCAAATAAAAATTTCTATCCGACACCTCATAATATATATTTTTAAATATTATTATCAAATTAATTTTTTACCATTTTTTTTTGTAGCCAAATTGCCATCTTATAGAAAATCCCCTCGACATTGGCATTTAATTCTTCAAACAATCGTGCTGCTTGGATTGGGTCACCATTCCTTGAGATATTAATGCATGCCCCTTGAATTACAGTCTGAAATAGAAAGTAGGATCAGAACTATGTCTATAGAATATCGTGCCAAAATTATTTTATTAGTTTATTATTTTATTTTATTCCTCTATATCAATTTTTAACATTGAAATAATTATATTTGTCCATTAACTTATGTGTAAAAACAAATTTAAATAATATGAATTTTTCCTTAAAATTAAAATATTGTTAGTATATTAGTTGTTGTCATTAATTTGTAAAATGTAATTCTTAAATAAAATAGGCATTTTAAAAATGTGCTAAGCTGATTCAAGCCAAATTTAGTATCTATTGTATTTAATAACCATTTTCTCATATACATAACTCTTTCTGAATTTATGCATAAAAAACCCTAAAAATCAAAAATTAACTTGAAAAACTGCAAAAAGCTTCTGTCGAACGACGTTGTGCCCTTAATTTTTGTAAGGATCTGTTCCACCAGAATGTTGGGCAGAGATTATTTTATTATGCTCGATAGTTCTTCTCCATCAAATTATTACAATAACAATAAGTGAACATTTTCACCAATGTTGCTAAATATCTACATGATAATTTATATAGGAATGGCTATTAAAATAATGAGTGGAACTGTTTAATTTTTGGTCATTAATTTTAAAACAAGGTTTTTGAAGAAAACATGAATTCAAGAAAGGAGTCCCGCTTTTTAAAAATATTTGGAAATGTTTATTGTTTATTCATAAAAAAATAAAAGTCATCAGAAGGGCGAGAACCACTTACTCTGACGACTATCAGATAAATGTCATAGAGTAAGTGACAAAATAGGAATAAAAAAAACAAAATATGTGAAAATAAATAATAAATAAATTGAGGTCAAAAAAAACAATTCGATATTTTTGTACAGTAAAAATACTAAAAAATTAGGGCAATTAGATTTTTTGAAAAGTAAACCACGAGTGAACGGAGCTGCACATACTTTTCAGCCTCCCATTTGTTGGGAATGGCGCACTCCAAATTGGCCACCCGATTCAGATACTGTAATACAATTTCGGTAATCAATGGTAGTTTTCTTGCATGGCCAAAGCTTTTTTAAATTTATCATATTGTACAATTTGCTTATTTTTAATGCCAAAAAATGCCTCCGGTTACCACAGAAAATTTTCTATTCAAAATTGCCGCATTTTAATGAATGATAAATTGAAGTGCCGTTTATATAGTCAAAGCTCGGTCGGCACTGCTCGAGCTAAGAATTTCGAAAAAAATGACTTAAATTTTGTTTACTGAAAATTTTGTTTCCGCATTTTTATTGACATATTATAATAAAACGACCGCTATTGCTTCACGTGGGGTATTGCCGGTGTTGCATTCCCGAATGAACGATTCGCGGGCTTGGTGGCTGCGATGTGCCACTGACGGATTTGTTATGTCTTGAAACATCAAATTAATTGTGTCAATGCTCAGCACCACGTTCTTAATAAAAATTGTTCGTTGTTCGTCTTTCTTTTTAATTGTTTACAAAAACAATTAAGAAAATTAAACAATTACTGTAAGATAATGCATGTAATGCATGCCAAAACGTTGCTCGTGCTGATTTAATTCAATTGCGCGTTGAACATCGCGGAATTGGACCGTAGCCAGGCGATGGAGTTCGTCCAGTGAACGGTATTCATCCGACCCAGGCTTAACATTAAACGATAAAACGTGCAAATAATTAAAAAGAAAATGGAAAAAAACATAATTTTAAGTTGTATCCAATTTTAATGAATAAAATAAAATTAATTTTAATTAATTAATAAAAAGTTTAGTTAAAATTAAAATATTTGAAAAGTTTTTTAATTTATTTTTAAAAATGAGGGTTGAAATGGCAGTGTTAATTAATATGCCAGAACGTTTTGTTACACGTACATTTATGACCGTCTCCACTCCGGCCATCACAAGGGAAGACGTTTTTTCGAGCAGTTTGACAAATGCGCCAACTTGTGGCGACATTTTTCGCATGGCCACCGCCAAATCCACGCTTGCAGCCGTAAATTGCCCAAAAGCGTGGTCTGCTGCTGTTCTGTGGACTGCTGCTGTTCAGTGGTCAGCTGCTGTTCAGTGGTCAGCTGCTGTTCAGTGGTCTGCGTGGTTTCGTCGCATGATTCGCCGTCGCACAACGGCTTGACTCTCATTTCCTTTTTCAGTTTCTCGTCGGCGTTTTTGTATTCTTCCGGGTCCTGTTTCGCCACCACTTTTTGCATGAAGGGGTCCAACGTGGCGAGCACAAAACGTTGAAGGAAAACCTGAAAAGAGATAGGGTGCTACCCCTCCCCATCCGGGCAACCTTTTTTTACTTTTGCCACTAATAAATATTTATTTCCAATTTTGCTGTAGACAAAACTAACAATAAGTACTTTTCCGTTATGGTACACCCCTCAAAATTTTTTCTAGACTTTTTAAGCGCTGAAAACGAATCCGGCATGCGGGCCCGTCCCTGGTCCGGGGGTGTTCCCCCAAAAAATTTTCTCTTTTCAGGTTCTCCTTCAACGTTTTGTGCTCGCCACGTTGGACCCCTTCATGCAAAAAGTGGTGGCGAAACAGGACCCGGAAGAATACAAAAACGCCGACGAGAAACTGAAAAAGGAAATGAGAGTCAAGCCGTTGTGCGACGGCGAATCATGCGACGAAACCACGCAGACCACTGAACAGCAGCTGACCACTGAACAGCAGCAGTCCACAGAACAGCAGCAGACCACTGAACAGCAGCAACCACTGAACAGCAGCAGTCCACAGAACAGCAGCAGACCATAAAACCGCCGACGACTGAACCGGAAACCCCGAAGACCGAAACGCCAATTGCAGACAATATAAAAATTGGAATCCTGGGAACAATTGGATCGTTATTGTTTTTCTACTTGTTTTTGGACGTGCCTCAGGCTCGGGTTAGTGAGATGAGTCGTTGGGTATGGAGGGGCGGGGGACAAGTCGTTGGAGGGGGAGGGGGGGGGTACAGTATCGGGTGGGAAACCCAAAATGTTTCTTCCAAGAACTCAAAAACTACGATTTGAATTGCATTTCGTTATTCCGAAATTTGATTTCACCCTTTCCAATTTATATTTTTTTTACGGAATTGAGTTTTGTTTTTTATACCATCAATTTTAGCTCAGAAAACCCTTGAAGACAATTTTAAAATTTTTTTGAAATTTTGTATTCTTAAGTGTTTTTTTGTAATATTTTCTAATTTTTTCGATGGAATGGAATTTACATATAGCCAGGGCCGAGGCATAGATTGACCTAAATGGTGGGACGGAGAGGGGTGTGGTATGGTAGTTTCCAGAAAAAACCTTTGTAATTTTAGAAAAAAAATTTTTATTTTTAAATAATTTTTTCAAGAGAGAAGGAGCGCGGGACAGAGAAAAAACAGAAAAGGAGGAGGATCACATGGCGCAGGCGCCGACCCCGTCGCGTTACAATGGAACCGTTGGACACCGAGGTCGAAAAATTGACCGAATGGTCACAATTGGACGAAAATTTGAGGGAAGAACGGAAGAAGCGAAAGGAACAGCCAAAGAAAAAGGAGACCGAAAAAGAGGTGGATAAAAAATGGAAATGGCAAAATGATATTTGTGGGCTAGTGGAAAAATCACTAAAAAATTTAATTCATTTCACTCGTGGTTTACTTTTCAAAAAATCTAATTGCCCTAATTTTTTAGTATTTTTACTGTACAAAAATATCGAATTGTTTTTTTTAGCGAGGGACGGAAGAAGGGGAGGAGGGACAACAGCAGAGATTCATATAAAAGCTTGGATTATTGTGCTTTGCTTATTTTATCTAATGATGTCATGTAAAGCCAATTCCATTGTAATTTCTTAGTTTCATTCCTTTCTTCATGCCAGTATTATTACTAGGGTTGAGCGGTACCGGTACCGGTACCGGTACCGACCGGTAATTACCGGTTTTTTGGTACCGGTACCGGTACCGGTACCGGTTTTTTTCAAAAATCAAAGTATCGGTACCGGTTTGTCTAGTACCGGTACCGCCGGTAAAAATTTGCACTGGTAAGAATGGGGGTCTGGGTGAGAAAAGAGTAGGGAATGGTGAAGAAGGAGAAATTTTTTGAGCAAAAAAAAAAATTAAATTATTTATTTTCATTTAAAGCATTTGTTCATATGCATAAGTGGTCAAGTGGCTAAACCTTCTGATTTTATTATTTCTCGCTTGGGTTCAATTCCCCACTGGGATAGAATATTCTTCATATTTTCTTTACCATTATTTTAATTGAAATTTTAATTAAAAAAAAATATTCTAACTTTTTTTCTTTCATTTTAAGCATCCTAAAAACCCAAAAATTAATATCGCTAGATTTATTTTTTATAAATTTTTTAACTTTCATTCACCATTTTTATGATAAAATTGGGCAGGTAATTTTTTTTTAGTTCGAATGTGTTCGTTCATAAGAAAATTTGAAGGAAAATTTTTTTTTTTAAATTTCTCTGCGATTTTTTCAGAATTTTATGATGAGCTACTAGTTTTTTCAGAATTTTTTGCCGCTGAAAATTTTAAAAATTTTTTATTTTTTTAATAACTTTTTAAAGGTTACTAGGTTTCAAAATTAAAAAAAAAATTTTGTAGGGGGGGGGCAACCTATTTCGACAAACGGGGCTAATCGAAATATATTGTTAAACCCGAAACTGGGAATTAAAAAATGTGGAAAAATTTCTTTTTGTGTACATTGTCAAGCGTTTTGCAAATTTGTGTAATTTGGGTGAAGCCATGCCCCGCTCTCGAGCCAGAAAAAAAAAATTTGTGCGGATAAGAACACACGTACTGATGCTGCTGATGTTGCGACAACACCGGATTCTGCGCGGCCAACAGTCGCCCCGAAGTTGTGCCGTGCCGCTCCCCCTGGGTGTCCTTTTCGAAATTGTACGAACACGTGATGGGCCGGTTGCCCAGCATTCTGCCGTTCATCGCCTCGAGCGCTTGAAGAAATTTTTTTTGGAAATTAAAAAAGATATGCCTAATTTTTCGTCCTAATTTGAAAGCGTTCATTGTACTCTTCCCTCTTGTTTTTTAACAAATTTTTAATAAAACCCAAACAAATATTTGTTGCTAATGAAAAGGGGGGAGGAACCGACCGCTGATTGTCAAAGGTAGAACTTTTGCAAAAAAATTCCTGCGGAAATTTTGACAATTCAATTGAAAAGTTTTAAGCCAGAAAAAGTTGAATTTATTTAATTTAGGAGTAAACCAAATGGATTTAGCTAGTTTTTTGCAAATTTTTCGAAAGAAAAATTCAAAATTTTTTTTAAAAACAAAAAGACGGAACCTGCATCGGATGCTTTAAACGAAGCAAAATCGATGAACGCGTAGCACTTGCTGCTGCCCGCCTCAACGTCGCGTATGATTTTGGGCTGATAAAAGTTTTGGGAGTTTCAGTTTAAAAAATTTTCGGCCGGCTGTCCCCACACCTGCTTAATGACACCGAACGCGCTGAACGTGTCGAACAGCAACTTCTCGTCCACCTCCGGGCCCAAATTGCTCACAATCAATGCGTCAAATTGTCCAACGTCCATGTTTACAGCACAGCTTCCGGAACCTTAATTTTTTTTTAATATCTTGAAAAAAACACAAATAAATTTGACACAAAAATGACAAAAAATTGTTATTTTTTGGCACAAAACAGCCACAAATCCCTGCTTTTTCGCTCTAATGCAAAAATTATATAAAAAATACAGGAAAATTTTTTTTGACGGAAATAAGGCAAAAAAAAAAAGTTCTTCGGTTTTTCCATCAAATTTTTTTTCTGGTTAGGGCCTGGGTATGAGAGAAAGGAGACAAGGGAAAATTTTTTAAATATTATAGGTTTATGCTACTTTTTCAAATTAATGAAATAATAAATAATTTATTCGTCAGGTTGCTTTACCTCCAGCAGCAGCGTAGCGGGATGTTTTGACCCTGGCAGACTGAAAAAGAATTGGTTAGATTGAAAAAGCAAAACCCAATGGGTTTGCCAAGATTTAATGGTGTCAACAATTGCCAAATAAGTGACAATTTAATAAGAAAAATTTCTAAGATTTTGAAAAATTCTTCATCGAATTTTTCAAAAATTTTTTTCAAAAAATCTTCTTATAAATTGCTAATAATTACTTTTTTGTAAAATTCCTTCCCACATTGAAATTGGCAATTTTGACATTTTGTTTGAATTGATGGATTGTGTACCGAAGCGAACTGCTTGCAAACAAACTAAAAATAAATAAATTCAAAAACAAAAAAATCTGAAATCGGCGCTGAAATGTGTGCAGAAAGAAATTTCAGCGCCACAATGCCAATTGAGCGCCGTGAATATTCAGAACAAAATTAAAATATTCAAATAACAATTAATATACAAAAAAATTTAAATGTTTCGACCTGGCTGTGGACGCACACACAAAAGCGCCGTCCAAATTTTGGCATTCGGTGCCCACAGGGCAAAGTGCTGTTGTTTTTGTGGTGCCGTTGTCACTCAGTGAATTGCCGCAAAAATCACGTTGCTCACATAAACACACCATCCATCCCACGGCACTCAAAATTGTTGAAGATGTTCACGCACGTGCCGTGCTGTCCGCATGGTTTTTGTGCTGCCATCGCACCGCACACATCGTCCGACACGGTGCCCTTTTTAATTGAAAATAAAATAAAATAAATTTAATTTTAATTAAATGCCTGCAGCAAATTTTGGTCAGACAATTTGTGCCCAAATTGGTGTGCCGTCGACTGTTCGTCATCAAAATGTTGGAAAAAGGGCACCAAACGCTCATTGACACGGAAGTTCTTAAAAATGAACCTTTGTCGTCCGTCAAAAATTTTTAAAAATTCGAAAATTTTCTAAAAATTCATGACATTCTTTTTTTCGTAAAAAAGTAAGAAGAAATTTTTAAAAATTCGAAAATTTTCTCAAAAATTCATGACATTCTTTTTTTCGTAAAAAAGTAAGAAGAAATTTTTAAAAATTCGAAAATTTTCTCAAAAATTCACGGCATTCTTTTTTTCGTAAAAAAAGTAAGAAGAAATTTTTAAAAAATTTCGCCTTTTTCTGTATTTTTAATTTTTGTGAAAAATTTCTCATCAAAAAACTTTAAATCATTCCATAAAATTTTAGGAAAAATATCAATTTTTCTCTCAGATTAGCTTTCAAAGTTTAAAAATATAGAAAAATCTGTTAATGTTTCATAAAATATTTACGAATTAAATATCTATTTTAAATTGATTCTACTTGTAAAGTGCCCTTCACATATTGGCGGTGATCAGACGAAGCGTTGCCGATGGCACGGCCAAAAGCGCCGATCGTTAAATTTGGCGTTGTGCCAACATCGGTGGTGCCAACAATGAGCTGATCAGCCAGCAAAGGGTGTTCAAAGGAGCGCGCAATTCGACCAGAGTGCCCTTGGAATGTTCATTAGAAAAATTAATTGAAAATAATAAATGAAAGAAATCATTTTAATTATAGCAAAATGAAAATAATAAAAATATTTTTGTTGTTTTGAATTATTAATTTTATTAATATATAAAACCATTGAAAAAAAAGAATATTATTTAATAAAATATAGTTTAATTTTTTTTTTAATTAAGAAAAATTAATTTAAAAAATAATTAAAAATGGCAAAAAAAAGAGAAATTATTTTAATTATATGTAAAAAATTTATTTAAAAATATTTTTTACTGGAAGTAATGCTTTTTATTGATTATCGAGGAAAAAAATAATTATTTTCTGTCAAAATAAAATTTATTTTATTTGTTTAAGATTAAACAAATATTCAAGTAATAATTAAATATTTAAATTATTTATAAAAAATTAAATTGATTTATTGTTTTTACATTTTCCGTCGTCCACCTTCAACTTGATCAGATTGCCTTCTCTGTTCACCTCCAACAAATGCACTTTTCCATCATACACCCGTTCTTGCGCATCAATTGAATAAATCTAAAATTTGGGAAAGAAAATTTAATTAAAGTTCATTAAAACAAAAATTTAAATTCCTATCACTTAAAAAAGAAATTTGTGAATTTAATTTTTTATATCTTTAAAAATTTTAATTCTTGAAAATTTTAACTGACTTTGAAAAAAAATTAAGTTAGAGACAGTCCTTAAACAGTTCAAAACTGACTAGGGACGGTCCCGGGATGGTAAAGACCTCCATCACCCACATTTTCCAAAAATTTCGCTAAATTTTTCCAAAACGCCAGAAATTAAACATTTATTTTTGGTGAAAATCTGTTTAAAAATGAGAAAAAACTTCAAATTTTTCCACTCCTGATGTTCCCAAAAAATTTTTTGAAAAACGTGCCGCAAAAAATAAGTGACAAGAAAAGCAAAAAAAAAATGGTTGTTGCCCTTAGGTAGTACCCTATCCAAGCCGAAATTCTTGGACCGTCCCTGTCAATGACACAAAATTTTTAGTTCCATATGGCATTTATGCCATATTAAATTTAAAAAAAGAAAAAAATATATATTAGTTTTGGTTTGGACACTCAAAAATAAAGGGCATTTAAAATTCATTTGAAAAATTTTCCCGGCGGCGCTTATCGGCACCGCCGCCAAGATACGAATTTATATGTCTTACATTTTTTATTTTACTACAACTTGGCAGTATTTAAGAAACGCCCATAGTGGCAGTTTTTAAGAAACGACCTAGCACCTATCAATGCATCTTTATCTGCAGAAAACCACGCAAAAAAAATCTGTTTGTTCACAAATCAGGCGTCCAATTCTCCCTCCACATTTGCATGAGCAGCAGCCTGTTAACCATAGG